>WBNQ01053965.1:0-46323 GCA_013401375.1 Spizella passerina | reverse complement strand
ATAATAGTGATAAAATCTGCTCCTAGGATGGAAGGGAAAAAAAGAAAATAATTTCACATTTATAACTGTTACCTATAAATGGGACTTATAAATAAGTGCATAATGTCATTATTTTTGTTACAGAGGGATGGACACAAGCCCTTCAGGGGTCAGTCAAGGCAAATCAATGCTGGCAACAAAGTCATGCCCAAACTTTTGGCTACTGCAGGCCACACAAACTCTGATGAGGATGCACTTAGTGTCTGCTGGCCATGGTTCATCCCTGGTGCATAACCAGAGATACCAGACTGCAGAATAGAGCTGGCCTGAGCAGACCTCATGCCATTTCTAAAGCATTAGAGATACTGTGCACACACAAATTAACAGCACAGTAGCAAGTCTGCTCTCAATTTCATGAACAAACATTACACAGCACACCTGCACTTCCCTTCATCTACCAAATCCTATTGTGCTTCAAAAGGTCCTGTGCAAGACACAGCTGGATGCTGCTGCCAACATAATTATTCAGCCCAGAGCAGTCCTGCATCAGCCTCAAGGCACAGTAACAGAAGGGTTTGCAGCTCCAGTGAATTGCTGAGCACCTGCAGTCACCTCACTTTCTCAAAGCACTGTGGTCCCTCCCTGTTTACGTGCAGAGGTGAGGTTTTACCAGGGGAACATGATGGGTTCCCTTAACTGCAGGATACAGGAGAGCTGTGCAGTTCCTTCAGGAGCTGGCATCTAGGAAACACCTGCCCATGCCTGAAGGAAGGTGGGAGTTGCAAACTGCCCACAGGAGGGCTGAACTATTCAGACTAAGCTTCAGCAGCAGGTCAGTATAGCTGCAGCAGTAAGAAATGCTCCAAGGGCTCCCTTCTTGCTGCAATTATGCCCCTCTTAGAGTGCTCTCCTACACAGGAAAGCAAATCAAGTCACCATTTCATCCACAGCCCTTCCATATGGAATTATGACCATCCAGCACCACAGAAGATTTTTTACTTTTGAAATATCATATGCAGGAGTGTGTAAAGCATTGCCAGGAGGGAAAATGGGAATGCAGAGTTCTTAAACAGATCCCCAGGTTTTTCCTTCTACATCATTAGCATACATACTGATCACAGAAACAGTAATTGAAACTATTAAGAAGGGTTGGTGTTGGATCCCTTCAGGGCAGACAGAAATTCCAGTGACAAAAGCCATTACATGTTGCATCTTCACTACTCCAACAGAGAGGTGAGCCCAAGGAATGCACTCCACCACACCTTTGAAGACAACTCCTACCCTAATGCAGATAGCCACTCTTTTCTCTATGGCTCTCAAAATCAGAAACTCTTCTTCTAGGAATTTCTATACAAACTCTGAATGCATTTACTGACAATGTTAATGTAGTATTTTATATAACAATATGCATGTAAGATAAAACTCCAGAATACCACCTATTAGAAATTTTTTCCACCCATTTCCACCTATTAGAAATTATGATTTATTCATTTATATTTTGACTAACCAATTGTCTTTTTTAGAAGTGATATTTTATTACTCTAAAGAAATGCCAACGGACATAACAAAGTAAGCACTTTTTCCAATATTTATTAATTTAAACTATAGGTACCAGAAATGAATGCATTCATCACAATTCATAAATAAATATGCAAAGATTAAATAACTACCCAGACATGAACTATGGAATCAGTTATGTAGAAGAATGCCCCAAATTTCAATTCATTAAATGTCCTGGCTCTTTTCTCATATCACCAGATAGCCAATACAGCCCAGCTCTCTGAACCTTTGGTCATGGGACAATGGAGGGAACAAGGTTAAAATCAGTCTCTTCACTCTTCACTAACTCCTGTGTATCTCTGCCACAAAATCAAGACTTGCACAGGAGCACATTTCATTGCTTGGGTCTGTAAAGCCTGAGCTGCTCAGGAAAATACTGTGGTGGATCAGAGAGCAACAACTGCTGGAAGGGCAGCATGGGCATTTCCTAATTCCCTGAACTGCTTCAGATGTTAAACTGTCTGTCCCCTGTCTACCCCATCTCATGAGCACTGCAGGAAAAGAGTAACACCTACAAGCACTCCTGGCCAATTCCTTTCAATCTTCTCTGCAACAGCACACATCTTGAGTCCAAATCCTTCATTTCCTATAGCTAATTTTCCAACCAAAATCCTGCCCATGAGCAACAGTTTAGATGCTCTTCTTTACATCCTGACAACCAAGCTACAATCACTACTTTTCTTGTATATATTGCACTGGTACAGTGATGGAAACAGACTTGTATGTTTCTTCTCTGTATTCACGGTTAAGGGCATTTGAATTTCACAGCCTTTAGGAATTACATAATGCTTCACATTTGAAAAAAACCCACATAGGAGTTATAAAACATTGTATTTTATCTAAAAATATATTTATCTTTGTAAATACCATTCTATTTTATCTAAAATTATATTATTTCATTTATGCAAAGAATTTCTCCATAGACAAGTAACTCATCAGCAATATGAGAAGAAAAATCCAAATAAGAAATATGTTTCCTCTGACCAGAAACCTCTTTAAAACACATTAAACAAATTATCATCTCTGCAAATGGATTTTTGACTGAAGTGATTGTATTGGAACAGTTCAGAAATTGAGGAGAAAACCACTAAACACAGGTTGTTGTGTTAATGCAAAAATGGCCTCAGTTACCAAGGTGAATTCACTTGTCTCTTCAGATGAATCCTCCCAAATGTAAATGAAGTAGAGAAAAAAAGAGTTACCTGTCTGATTAAGCAAATTAGCTGATCCTTCCAAATTAGACCATCCTTCATTGTCATATCCAAATCTAAAAGGCCAGATCATAGCAGAGAAATCTCTTTTTGGAACCTCAAAAAATAAATGGAAAAAAATAAAATAAAGTTTGAATTTTTACATTCTATAGCTTTGTAGTAAACAACATCAGACACATGGTGCCATAAAAGACATACGAGAAGAGATGTTTTACCCTATGTATTTTCCTAATAAAGCTGTCAGAATTACAAAAGACTAAAACTGCTATTAACAAGGGAATAAAAGTCATCATACTTCCAATGAACTTGTACAAATGAAGAGGAGAGAGACAATGCATTTTTTCATGTCACTAAGAGGAACTGACCACATTTTGCCACACAATAAGGATAAACCTGAATTAATTGAAAAAAGAAGGCCAACCATATAAATCTGTGTGCATTTGTGAATCTAACACTGAACTCCATGACTGTTAACCATCTTGTTATTTACTACCTTTGCAATACCGATTTTCTTGCAAGATAAAAAACTGGAATCTTCAAATTTTCATCCAATTTCCATACCTAGTCTAAATCTAATCTATGTCAACCAACTTTTCAGAGAGCTTCAGTTCAGAGTTATGATATAATATAGAACACTAGAATTCCTTCACCTGGAAGAAACCTCAGGAGGTTATCTGTTCAAACTCCCCCTTCAGGAGATTAGGAGGCTAACAGCATTGTCCAATTTGAATATCATTCAAATAAACTAATTTATAAAAGTAAAGTTCAAATTGAACATATGAGACATGAATCTCTCAAATTTTCAAAATATTTTTCCTTCATAGCATCACTATAAATCTCCAAAGACACGGACATTTCAATTTGACATGAATTCATAAATTAAACTTTTGCATCTTCATTTATGCATTAGTTTTTCTGACTACTTGGTTGCAAAGATCTCTTCAGCCACAATTAACACACCTAAGCTATTACACACACTTTTTACTGTATATTTGAGAGTTACCATTGTCACAAACACCCTACTCACCCCTTGGCCCAACTTCTTCTGGTAAGTTTTATAGCGTAAACCCAATCCAAGTAAGCCAACACCAACAAGCAGCCACAATACTTGAAATAGAAAAACAGAGAAAAATAGTTTTAATTTGAGAAAAAATAATGTTTATGTTGCTGTTGAACATGACACTTATTCTAAGGTGTGCTATTCACAGAATGAAAAATGTGTCCACTTAAGTGACAACACCAGATCAAGGCAGTATCTATGTATGCATGCAGAATGTGTATATATGTGCAAATACACTCTCCAAAACACAACATGCTGAGCAGATAAAATGTACCAACAATCCTTGGAATAGTTATGTAAAAATTACACCTACTGAAGAATTCATTATAGAACATGAGTAAGAGCATCATGTAAACCCTTCAGTGTTTTCCTCCCTCTGTGCAGGTATGCATTTGTAGTACACAATTTTTATCTTGTATTAATACAATGTGTGGAATAACATTTAGTTTACTTTGCAAGCCCTTAGATGTCAGAAAGATGTGGCCAGATTTACAGAGTGGTCATTTGTTTGGCATACTCTTGGAAAGACAGAGCAGCTTCATAGAAAGAATGTTCAGAGCTTTCTAATTGCTCCTGTGGCATTACAAATAACCACAGTGTGCACTTAAGAGCTCTCACCATTCAGCATGATTTAATTTGGTGATCAAAGCCCTCTGTATTTATTCCATTTAGCAAGTGGCATATGCTATCTACAATGGTTTCAGTAACTCCAGTTTATTCTTTCATATATTTAAAAATATATGAAATTATTTTCATGCAAGTTTTCTGGAATGGTTTTGTGTAAAATTTAAACACATTTGATAATGGAAGATGTCAGAAAGAAGGACATGCTGCCTATATTAGCACATGGCAAGCAATTTCATACTCTGCAAGACTAGAGTGCTTAAAAAAAAGTGCTTAGAGTGGAAGCTGAGAAACAGTACAAGTGTGGGCATGATGAGGAAGTACAAGAGGCACTGTTGCAACATTACAGGGTTAGCTGAGCAAGGGCTGTGCTTTGTGACAGGTAGCATTTTGAAATATTAATTTACTTCTGTGAAATGTTTCTTAGCGGCAATACTCAAACCACTTGAAATGGTGCTTGTGTTGTCTCTGACACACAAACTCTCACAGGCCACATTCTTTTGGCTCCTGAATATACAGGGTAAAGATCTCCATAAAGATTCCAGAAATAGCTCTGAAAAACTGTGAAGCACTATTGTCTTCTTTTTCCAAATGCAGCAAAATGTACACAAATGGCAGGCGATTTGATCCAAAGTCACAGAAGAAAAGGCGCAGGAATTGCAATCTTCAGCATCCTGATCTCTGTAGAGTTACCATGCCCTCATGCCTGGCATTTTGTTCCTCTACCAAACTTCATGCTACTGACAGGCATTTTTCTTTAGCAACAGTAAGCAGACAATGAAAACAAATCAGGCACTCAAATGATAGTAGAGAAATAGTTTGAAAATATTTGTATGCTTCAAAAGCCAAAAAGTGATAAAACCTCGAACATTTGATTTTCATTTCTCTTCAAAAAGGAGACAAGGAAACTCCATACATATAATCTGAAAATCTGGGATCCCTAGGCATAGTTGAGAGACAGGCCTGGTCTGAACACACAGCCAGCCCCAGGCATTGTGCTGTGCAGCCAGCCACAGCAGGCCCTGCAGGACAGTGTCACACGTAGAGCAGCTCAGGGCCAGCCAGTGCCACCACCCTGCCAGCCAGCTCACACAGCCCTGGCAGTGCTGTCACACCAAACCACCTCAAAATTGCCATACTGCATGGCTGGGAAACCATTCATAGCTTCTGTACACACCATGTAAATCCCAAGGTCCAGAGAGGTCTCCTCCTCAACCACTGAAACAAAACCACCAATGATGCTGAATCCATTTTCACATTTTGGTTTTTGCCCAGTTTCTTGTCTCTGTTTAACACATTCCATTATGCTATCAGTCATAATCGCAGTGAGTCAGCTCCTTCAGTAGTATATGTCATCATTAACCTGGAACTGGGGAAATACCAACTACCAGTCTGTCTCTAAAACTAGCACCAAAAAAAAGTTTCTAAAACATCTGAGCAAATACTCCACAGTGTTATATTTTTTCCTCAAACAGTATTCCTAGAATCATGGAGAAAAGGAGCTAAAATTATACTTACATAGTTTAATATAGTTTTTACTCCTTTTGAAGAATGGTTTTTGGTTGCTTTTCACTTCAAAGACAGAGCTAAGGTCTTTCTTGGGTCCTGTTAGAAATTCTATCCCAATACATAACATTATAAAACCTGTAAAAATACAAATGATTAGTTTAACATATTAAACATTGCTCATAAACACTTTTTGTAAACTCCCAGCTGTTGTGTTACAACATAACAACCTTATGGTTCCAACAACAAAGAAGATTCAAAGCAAAATGCACATAAATGCCATAGCTAATAAGGCAGTGCAGGAACTATGAGATTTATTGGCAACACTCTCAAACACAGTGATTTGCAGTGCAGTTACAGGGTATTATGTCAAAAAGGCTAACACATGACTGATAAAATATGCTAAAATCCTTCCAGGCCCTATTGATGGCTACAACTCTCAGCTGAGCCCACTGTTTTCAAAGTTTACTGGAATTAACCTGACAAGAACAACTGAGTTACTCCTACATATTATAGAACCTTAAAATAACAGCTTGATGAAAAACTACATTGATGATTGCACATACCTATTATCTTTGACAATGAACTGCTCTGTCACCAAAATAAAATTAACACATTTTTCATATAGGAACTACCAAAGCAATTGCTCAACACTTTGTTATTAAACAGGGTAAGCAGACTGCTGCAGTCCATTTAACATGGCAACAACTTGTATTCTGGAACCCCAGAGCCAACAGAAATAGTTTTGCTTTTTAGGAGCAGAAATCTAAACACACCTACAGATACATTTTAAAAGCTAGTGAGCAACTTCAGTGATGCAATGGGTGGGGATAGTATCTTTTCAATAAGTAGCTCAGACTAATAGTACAAGGTCTTTTCCAATCCCTAATGAGATAAAGAATCCAATTACTTTCAAAAAAATCATGGGAGGATAATGAACTGGATAAGAGCTCTGCTGGAGAAGGCATATGCCCTTAATATCTTTGTGGCATAATTAATTAATTATAGAAGCCATATTTTACTTCAGAGTAATAGCTAACTATTACTCAGTATTTTTTTATTTCCCTTACTTGTTACATTAGCTGTAGTGAAAGTCTGGAAACCAGGACACTGGGTCTGGCAGAAGGAAGGGGAACACAAAAAACCTTTCTCAAAGGGTGATTGATTCACAGCCATTAAATCTGGTAGAGATCAGGAATCTGACCCCTCAGCATTATATCACATCACAGTGAAGCAGCACAGAAGTTTTGAATTTAATCATCTTACTTTCATTGTCACTTTTCGTGGTGCAGTTCCCTACCCAAACTGCAGCAAGAGAAAGGCAGGATATTGGACAGGAGAAGAAAGCAAGAAATAGCACTTGCACCTGGAAGAAACCAGAAGAAAATGAGCAGTTTGCCAGAAAGCCAAGCTGTAAGAGTAAAAGCACAGCAACAAATATCTAGTCTCATGGTATAATCTTTGATAAGCTACCGGATGGCATAAAAAATATAGGAAATCCATTCCCAGATGGAAGTTAAACTCATGCAGTGCTATCAGCTGAGATATGTTTCATTTACAGTTTTCTTTTCCAAAGAGAAAATTAGGGCCATCTCTCTGTTACCACCCAGTGATCACACCAGGTAAATTAATCACAAGTGTGCATTTCAAAGGAAGTAACAGAGAGGAATTTTGAATAAAAGTATTTCTTTTGTGAAAGCATTACTCAAGAAAGCGTTTGACACTCCTCTACCACACGCTTTCTTCATATAACTTCAAAAAATTAAATTTAATTACCTAGGATAACTGTTTCTAAAGACTCCTCAGAGTGCTTTCAGAACAAAGAAAGTAATGCAATAATGGAATTAAATTCTCCTAAAACATAATGAACTTAAATCCCTCATGTGAATGCTGTAATATAAGAAACACACCTGAAGAGTAAAAAGCTGGAGTGACACAAAGTAGTTGCAAAGACATTTATGAAATCTGAAACCTTTGGAGCAACAAGTTAAGCCCAGCATTCATTAATCCTTTCCAAATAAAATATACTAATGCGTCACATTTTAAAAAACCTCCCACACAATGAGCCCAAGACAGTGTTTGGCATTGTTAAATATAGTTAGTGAAATATGCCATTGAAACATGTTAGTACCTATTGCAAAAATATTTCTGGAGACAAAACCAGGAAGGGTTGGTTTCCTTTCCACCTCTCCACCCTCATCAAGTCATCATTTTGCTAAAGCCCTTATATTTGCTCAACTCAGTTTTTCCTGATTTGCAAATACCTGACAATTTCTTTTCTGCCTGTCCTCTTCACATGTTTCTGTTGCTACAGGCTCATCTGAACTGCCCCAAACATGCTGGTGTGTCCACAAAACATAAGGTGGAGCCACAAGAGAAAGAAGCCCAGGTCTCCAGTGTAGAGTAGCTAGATGAGCAGGATGCTGCACTTTGGTCTGCAGAGCAGGGCTAGATAATGCACTGAATTACATTACAGTCCCAGTAGCTACCCTGTCACCTGAGGCACTGCTGCCTTAGGTAACCAGCATATTTGTGCATTCACACCCTGGATTGCAGCCATATTTTTAAGGTGACTGGATAACAGACCTCTTCCTCCACTACCTACTTGTTATCAGACATTTTTCCACTTTGTAATTTTCCCTTAACTGAATTCCATTTCCTGTCCACATTTTAGACTATTTCTAACAGTAAAGAAACAAGTAGAATATTTTTTGTATGTCTCATTAATTTTTGCACTGAAACTCTTACCACAGTAAGTAATTTAACAGTAACCAAGCATTTGAAAAGACTCTTTATACACGAGATACATTTCACATGCCTGTCTGAGGCTAAAGCAAGCATATTTGTATTTGTTCATTATCACAAATGTACCTAGAAGAAGATGGGAGCTTTCTCGAATGTAAACTCCTCCGGGTACAAATTTATAAGCTGTACACCATACACAGAAGAACAATTCAAGGACGTAGGCAAACATGGCTGTGCTCATGGCTTTCCCAGGATGAGGACAGCTAACAAAGCGTCCCGCTAGCTGAGGCCACACACACATAGTAAAGATCCCAAGAATGTTGCCTGCAACAGCAGCACTCCAGGTGTGTAAGTAAAGGAGACCAGCTGAAGATGCCAAACCTGTGAAGGGATAGAAAAGAATACAGTAAGTCTCAGTCAGGTGTATTACCTACCGCACTCATTTTCATATTTTGGCTAGTGAAAAAGTAGTCTGGGAAATATAATTGTGCTTTCTAGGCTTAGAAATTGCGTCACTAGAAGGACAGGTATTCACAGTAGCTAAAGAGAGTCTTTTATTTTTCCCAATATCCCATTCTTTTAAACATTGCCTATTCAGCTGAAAACAGTATAGCAAAAAGGGCAGAGAAATGTCATCAAGAGCCAAAACCAAAGTTTTTTCTTACAGAGTTCTTCAGCACAACAGAGGAGTGATGCAGCTCTTAAGAGAGTAACAGGTCTGTCAGTTATGAATCTCTTTTACCATAATGCAGAAATAATCAAATAGATTAATATGAAGACAAAACATATAATTTCCTGATCTTTCCCTGTAGATAACCACAGGATGGGCAAGAAAGCAACTATTAATCTTTTACTGACTGCAAGATCCTTGACTTACCATGCTATCTTTGATTTGGGGATTTGACTCTAAACAGAACACTAGCAACCACAGAACCTCTCTGTAACAGGATGACTTCATTTTAAAACATTATTGTAGATATGAATATTTGCTGTCACACCATGAAAGCAAATGTATAGAAACACTTTTAATATTTAACTTAATACATCAAAGTTCTGAGCATTTTAGAATGCAATGCTTGAATCAACTAAAGAACCTTTCTGTGCCTATTTTAAATAAGCAATGTGTGTGCATCAAAAATCAAAAGTTCATGCTTACATTACAGTCTGTACACACATTTCTTAACACTAAAACCTGCCTATTCATACTATTTTACTGCCTGCAGAACTTGGCAAGTAAAGATACAGGAGGCAAACTCGTCTCCACAAGCAGACTGATGTTAAATTACAAGTTATTTTGCCTCTTGTGGAATTGAGAGGCTTGTGTCCTCTCAACACCTAACCCTAGATGTGGCCTTATCATAGAATCACTAAGGTTGGAAAAGACCTCTAAGATCATCAAGTCCAACTGTTACACAATGCAGGTGGTCAGAACTGAGATGCTGCTCAAGGGAACAGAACCTTAACAGGGCTTCTGAAGAAATAACTCTGCTCTGCAATGGCCTGGAGATTTGGCCTGTAACCCTCAGTCAGCTGGTGATATATGTGTACTACAGTCAGCGGCAAGAGAAAAGGAGGCTTTGATTAGCCACACTTTTCTGAGATGTGCTGTCAGGTCAGAGGACTTGAGTAAAAAAGGGAGTAAGGTAACAGACAAAAATTCTGCTCAGGATTTGCACCTACCTATAAGAAACAATGCAAAACTGATGATAGAAGACCCGCTCCAAAATGAAAGCATCAGTCCATGAGCAAGGCCCAACAGAACTGTACCTCTGATACAACAATAAGGAAAAAGAAAACATGCACTCATATGATTTGAAAAACACCTGATATTAAAAAAAAAACACTTCTAGATTTACAGACAAGGGTTCTTGGTAATATATTTAATTTATTTTACTTTAAACAAAACTAAATTTTGCTCACACCCAGGTACATTTNTGAACCACA
The DNA here is from genome assembly GCA_013401375.1 of Spizella passerina. NCBI lineage: Eukaryota > Metazoa > Chordata > Aves > Passeriformes > Passerellidae > Spizella > Spizella passerina. The sequence goes on along the minus strand of WBNQ01053965.1, from coordinate 35,694 downwards.
CACAGCATTAAGACTCCATTTTTACAAACCAAAACTTCTACTGAAGTATATATTTTAATAGTGCACACAGTTTATTTATACTTTGTGCATGTGTCTCTGATCATCTCCTCTCTGAAGCCAACTGCTAGACTAATTTACTGCATAGTATAGATGCACTGCATTCATAAGTCCTTGAACTTCAGTCCTAATCTAAAAATTGTTTTGAAATGTGGCAAACCAAGATTTTAGTGCTGAAATAAAAATAATTCTGTATCAGAAAATTTTCAGGTCTGGACAAAATGCTCAGCAGCATCTCAAAGGAAGAATGAATCCTCTGTGTGAAGCACCTTGTACCCACTATTTTCTGTCTTATACCATCATCAGGTTGAGTTTTAATTTGTCACCCACTACAGCACTGGATTTTCATTACAATTTTGTAATCATCATCATCATCATCATCATCATGCACTTACCCATATGGATTAGGATCTGGACCTGTATGTGGATGTCCACTTACTGCCCATCTGGAAATTAGGGAAACCTCCCCAAATATCCACAAAGTGAGGAACATGAGGCTGCCAAAAGCAATCCCTGATAAAAACCAATGAGGATGGGAAGAAGTCTCTCTAATCACATTACCAGTTTTGTTTGTTTCTTGTTTCCTCTTGTCTCCACCTAGAATAAGAATAGAAATACAGCTAAGCAAACTGTCAAATCCTATTAGCAAGAGTTACTGAGAAAAAGAAATAGCCAAAATCACAAATTTACTAGAATAAATTACATACACAAAAGCTAATTTATCGGATTAGGATTGTGTTATCAGAAATTGATAATACAAAAAAAAAATATTTCTTTACTAACAACCCGAGATCTGTCAAGAAAATACATTCATCCTAAGTGTTCAAAAATGCCAACCTGCCCATCTGATTATTTTCCATAAGAAATTTTAAATGTTTAAATTGGCCTTGAAAATCAGCAGAAAAGTTATTAGAATTTGTTCAGAGGCTTCTGTTCTCTGAAACTCTAAACTCTGATAAGAACAAAACCTGACACTTCCAATTAAGCCAGAAATAAACTCCCTTCCTTCTTTTTTCCATGTGCTTTAGAACCACTCTTATCTAATGAGAAATTGCATAGACATATCATTTTGTCACCCACAAACAAGACAGATTTCCTTCCTAATCTCCTGCAGCAGATTCCCTTTCTAAATTCTGATGAAAGCTCAGGCTTAATTTAGATTGTGTAATGCAAGGTTACAGACAATATGCATGATGCTAATTTATACCCACTTACACATAGATAAGGTTTTATATTTCAATTAATTCATTAAGGTTATACTGAGAAGGAAGGATATTCTGAGGATTTAACATGAGCTGCCTTAACTAACCAACCCAACCTTGCTGTCTTCCTTGGCAATACCACCTCCACAGTTTAGCCTATGCCAGCCCCCACTGCTGTGTACTCTGTGCAAACACTCCAAGAACTTGGGCAAAGTGTAACTGGGACAACTTGTCCACTCCTCCAATTCTTTCTGTTTATTTTCACATATCAGCTGTTCCCCAACTGTGTCTCTCCTTCTCTGTTAAAAGATATACACTGGCAAAGAAACTCAAAGTGCAAACTGAATTAACAAAATAACAAAAACACCACAAATGTTTCATGCTGGAAAGACAATAATTCATTCTGATTTTATTGGTCTATCTTATACCTTTGTTTGTGTTACTGTCATATTGTTGGCACTGCAATAAGGAAAAAGAGGCAGTTCTGGCACCAACTTACTACCACTTGTATGCATAGTGATACCAATTTTGCCATATTATGGGCAGATGGAATTACCCCATGACTTCTAAAACCTGCAATGCTCATGCAGCAGGTCTAAAACCAGATGGTGTTGGGGATAAAAGTCAAAGAATCAAAACCCAGTGACACATAGCTAGGTATACTTTAGACTATTCCCATAACCACCGTCTTTGCTGTAATATACTTACCTGAATGGATTTGCTCCACTGCTGCTATGAAACCAATTGTCAATATGACAGCATTGGCAACATGTGAGCTCCAGACTGGATTAAGGGATGTGTACCAGATACGAAGAACAAGGAGCATTATCTTGCCTAGCATGAAGCCCCATATCCTGATGAACCTGTAAGAATCAGTTTTTGAAATAGTGAGACATTTGGGGGATTAAACAAAAAAAGAAAACAGCTTTTAATATAAAGAAACATCAGTTAAATTCCATCAGTATAAGAAAATACCTTTGTAAGCTATTTCCTGACCACCATGTTACTGTTTGAACCAGCAATGAAGAAGAAACACCAGCAGCCAAGATGAACAGTCTAATTGAAGCATTTGGTGCATGGTATGAGGCTAAGCTTCCTGCAAACAAATACACACACAGAGGTTACTTTAATGATCAATAGAGACCAGGTAATAAGGATTTTCTGTGCATTAGGTCAACACTGCCTGTAATTTGGGCAGCTACACCACTCATCTGAAAACACATGACACTACACATTTTTAAACCAACAAAAGAAATGTAGATATGCATACAAACTGAGTATACATGATTTCATAGCAGTTAGAATTTTCAAGGAAAAATTTTATATGAAGCAAGTATCCAACAGTCCAAGTGATTGCCTTTTTTAAGTACTTATGGTGATTGATTCCATAGAGAGAATGTATGGATATCTAAGCATATACAGATATTCTTCAACCATGCACTTAGATAATTCAAAAGCCATAAAGTTTTATGTACTGTGACTGTTCCTTTCTAAAAAGGATATGGCTTTTGCTGCAGTGCACTTACAAAAGTAAGTACCCTGTGGCAAAAGCCACGTTCTTTATTAGACAGGAGCAGTCACCAAACATAGCACAGGGATTAGTAATCTACTGCCTCAGTAGGGGTGCACAAGGCTGTCTCTGAAGTCTGGTCTCAGAAGTGGTCAGTACCAGCCTGTGCCAGTTTATTACTGAGAGCTACCACTTTCCCAGCCACTGAAGGAGAGCATGTGCATACCTTAGCCATTTCCCAGGGCACAGTGACCCTACATCACCAGCAGTTTTTAACTCTGCTAACAGGTTTCCAATTCAAGTGACAATGGACCACATACATTCTCGTAATTTCAGTCAGCATGGTAAATTCTGGCCCAGGACCAATGACAAACAGCAGAGGAAGCAGCAACACTGTTATGATACCAGCCATTGGCTAAGTGAGTATGAGTCAAACTTGAGGAGATGTTAAGCAAGTAATGTCAGAAATGGCGCTGCAGATTCTGGCAACACGTGCTAGGAATCCTCCAACTGTTTAGCTGTTCATTCTGCTCAGAGTAAAAGATGCAAAGCTTAGAGCCAAGGTGATAAACAAGATCAATGTGCAGTGAAGGTGTATTTGCATGAACTTCACCAGAGGTTTCACATACAGTACACACAGATTTCTGTCACTAAATTGTTCTGGCAATCCATAAACCTGCCTCTTCAAATATTTCATCATGTGTGCTACCCTGATTAAAGGTAGCATGGGTTTGCCAAGTTAGAGCAGACACACCTTTAGTTGCTGGGCAAGTACACCCAAGACTTAAATATATCTATCCAAACACCCAAATTTAATGTATGTTATGTGAAGACATAGATGCAAATAGAACTACCACAGGATACTTTGCTGTTGTTTGTTTGTTTTCAAACAGAACACAAAATCAAGTAGCACAAAAGGATACAGAAATTAGAAGTTGCAGGGAAAATAAAGCATCCTGAAAAGGCAGAAAGAAACAGAACAGAAAAAAAAATAATCTCCATAAACATTCTTGTCTTAGCTAAGCATGAAGAATTTTCTTATTTTTTGATTGTGAAACTGAAGACTGAGTAGAATGGGGTGGAGCATGCATGGGGTAGATTGTTCTGCCTGACAATTCAACAAGTCCCGGAGGAAGGCCATGGCCTTTTTGAGAAGAAAAAAAAAAATCAAAAAGAGAATGAATAAAATCATCTCAGTATGAAGGAGGAAAAACACAGGAACAACTGAGATACAGGAGAATCAGCAGCACATAAAAGACCATCATGGGCTGGTCACTGCTCTCTATTTAGCAGAACAAAAATTACACATTTCTAAGTGATTTCCATCTCTTTTGGTAAAGTGAACTAGTAAACACAGCAAGGTGATCTGAAAGATCAACCTTAAATAAACATGGCAAATTTTGTGTTACTGTCACATCTAAAGGAAGGTAAGGTGAATTTTAAATGCTTATACTCACTCCTACTTTCTAAACTAGAAGAACTTGCAGAAGGCAACACACAAGGCACTGCTGCAAGAAACTCAAGATTCTGCTCCCTGAGAAGCGTATTCCAAACAACAAGACAAGGATGGATATAATGGGAAGAGCAGAAAAAGAAAAGAACATGGGAAGACTATTCTTCATGAAAATCAATGACACCAACAAATTCCGCTCATTTCTAGTATTTTTCTAGAGATAAAGAACAAGAACTATTGTTTTTAAAATTATTCATGGAAAGTAAATAAGATTGTCTTACTCTGTCTTCTAACAGTAAAAGAGGAAAATGATAAGGAAAGTTATTATCTGTCTGTCATCTTATATTGACAAATAAGGAGCTAGGATCTGCTGCTTGTGAAACACATCACTGCAGTAGCATTTTCACCTCTACACTTCATGGAGACGTTTGTCTCCTCTGAGTTCATTGGGCGTGGCAAACTCTCGCTTCTGAACGTGGCTGTAGCTGCCAAACCTTCCCCCAAAAAACTTTCAAAGAATGAACAAGAGCTAAGATTTGCACCAGTTAGCTGAAACTGAAGCAGGAATTCCAGAAAATCTTGGTTTAAGGAGGAGCATGTGGAATGGGAAACGAGGCGTCTATTTCCTGAGTTTAAGATCAAATTTTCGTCCTGTGCAACTGACCATATAAGAGTTATTTCATATTTACGATGAACCTATAACCCCTCTACAGGCATGTAGATAGATTTAATTTTAAAAATACATTCTTAGAAGAAAAAACTGCTTCAGAAACTAAAAAAGAATGTTTCACTCATAGAAATTATCCCCAAGCTGCTCTGTAATGCCTCATCCCTACCCATTGGCACAATTCAAAAAACACCTGCTCTGCTGATATTTGAGTGATACTGAAAACACCTTTCCTATTGGACATCACTCTTACTAAATTAAAAGCTCCTAAAAATAAAAGTGAAATTATATTTTTCTGCATTTATGCAATACAATGGCTACAGAAAATATTTCTTTGATTATAGCTAAAAGCATGAGAGAAAAAAAAAAGCCAACAAAAAATGAGTATGGGGAGAGTGAGAACTTCTTATTCTTGTCCCTTTTTGCCTGAATTTTAAGGCAATTTGGAATGTTTGTTCTTATGCACTGCCAAACCAGAATCTATAAGTGCATACTTACCAACCATAGTCAGTCTCAGAAAGGCTAGGACATACTCATTGTTAGCCAACCTCCAAAAAGGACCAATTGTCAAGAATATCGGGGAAAAGAAGGCAACAGCAAAAACTTCTATGCCTGTGAGTGCCAGTGTCTGAAGAGGGAAGTAGTAGATCATTGGTGGCAGTGCATGGTAAAGAGACCAAGAAATGTAGCCTAAAACAAGAACAAACCAGAAAAAGAAAACCCCATCACGTATTTTCAACAACAAGATTTCCTGGAGATTACTTAAGAGGTACCATTTTATACTTTCACACGTATACAGACTATCAAATGTATTTGAAAGCAGTTCAAGCAACAACAGCCACCTTCTCTGAAGAAATGTTTGTTATTTCAAGTTAAACAAACGCATTTTATGAGGAAATAGAATTATGAAAATAAAACAGCTCTTCCCCCACTCAACGGTTCGTACTTTGAACCTCAGTGAAGTGCTCAGCCTCAGCAAGGATCCGTGTTCAGATGGCTGGCTAAATAAGCAGCCCACGCACAGTGTGAGGGCTCCTCAAAGGCAGACTGGTGATAAAGGAATTATTTTAGTAGATGGGTGTGCTGTTCTCCCCTGGAGACACCTTCTCCGGGCACAGCAGCACTGCGCTGTGAGTTGCCAGCCTTTGCAGGAGATGTACCGAGCCGAGGACACTACGGGTGCTGCGTCTGGCGACCAGCCTCGGCGCCCTGCCTTGAGCAGGACAGCACAGCACCGCCTCTGCAACACCTGCACAAACACTTGGCCCGGAGCAGCACTAAATTCTAGCTGATCCGAGAGACAAAAAGCAATCCAACACTAGAGCACTAGAGGAAAAAAAGAACGCGAAGAAGAACGCTCAGATGAGAGCACTATTTACTCGTCCCAGAGGGGAGCTGGTCATGGGTGACACGCCCGCACGCAGGTGAGCCCCGCGATGCCCTGCCCGGCCGGGCCCGGCTGAGCCCCGCCGCCCTCAGCCGCGGCCCCGCGCCCCCAGCCCCGGCACCGCCGCCACCTACCCAGGACACTCTCCGAGAGAACGGCCTTCCACAGCGGGAACATCGCCCCCGGCGCTGCCCGGCTCGGCGGGGGCTGCGTCCCTCTCCCGGGAGCCGCGTCCCGAGTGCCCGGCAGGGCGCGGCGCCGCCGGCCGTCCCACCTCACGGAGCCGCGTCCGCGGCGGGGGCGGGCAGCCCGCGCGGCCCGACCGCGCTCTCCGCGATCTGCAGAGCCCGCCGCGCTGGACGGCCAGGACAGCTCGCCCCGCCGCTCGTGTGCCAGCAGTGCACGTGAGTATTTTTCTTGCCGCCCTGAGCTGTCACGGCAGCAAGAAAAATCAAAGCAAAAGGTTGTCATAGCACAAGTGCGGGGAAAAGAGGAGCTAACCCACTTGGCAGCCTGTACAAACACATGGTTGACTACGCGGGGTTCGGGGGTGTCCGAATTAGCACTGCGCTCACCTTTGTGAAATGTGTGTTGCTCTATAGCAGAGTAAGGGCTTCTGATAAGCAAAGGACTTCTAATAAGCAATGCTGTCTACAAGAAGCACCAAAAGAAGCGTTTCGTTTACTGAGATTCCTGAGTAACTATGTTTGATAATTTTAGAAGAAATCATGAGTTAAATCTAGCCAGCCATGACCACCCAGCTGCCAAGTTCTGGCAAAAAGATTACATAAGCAAAATCTCAATTTTAGAATTTTTGGGGGGAAATGAAAAGTGAAATTGTAAATATAAGCTAAGAACTCTCTAAATTTTGCCCTAGAAGCCTCAAAGTCAAGTGATTCATTTACCCTGCACTATGATGGGCTTTGGCTATTACAAAAATAGCCAAATACTCTGTTGAATTTTGGCTGCTATTTGAAAATGTGTTTTAAAAAATGGAAATGTGTTTTAAATGTCCACAGAAGAATTAAAGTATTTTGATGAAAAGTTGACCTCACTAGGGAAGGAAGAATGAGACTTATAAATTTAATGAACTCCAAGTTCCATGTCACTAAAGGCATCTTTCTTTTTTTCATTAAAGAAAAGTCATACCAGAATAGTCACCAAGCTCACTTTTCACTGGATATCAGGATTATGTGAGTGATGACACGATTTCATCTCACTGTGGTGTGATGCAAATGGAAGATGAGATCTTTGGCCAGAATAAAACCAGAACATGGCTGCTGAGTGGACCTTGAGGCTCACAGCATGTATTCAGCCAATACATATTCAAAAAAATTTTGCAACCCTTTTTGTAATTGCAGTATCTTGCTTCATGGTTCAGAGGTGGAGTTCCAGTAAAACAAGACATGACCGGAATTGTGAACCTGATATGCTTGTGTGGCTTCCATTAAACTCATAATGCAATGAAAATAATGCAGATCCTGACAAATTTACCCATTGTATTCTGGGTAGTCTCTCAGAGATTCTTAGTAACTATTAAGTTTGGCTTCACGTGGCACAAAGTTACATTCTAGTGCTCTCCATAGGGCTGATGTATGTATGAGCATCAGAGCAAAAGATGAGAGAGTTTTCAGGTATAATGTCTTAAATACAAAAGTGAATGCTAGCAAGGTGCTTAGTTACACATATATGTGTAGCAATGCCTCTCACTACATTTTTTTTTTATTCCTGGAGTGTCACAGGTGTACTTGACAAAAAATAAAACAAAATATTTGATCCTTATAGGAATACAATGATGTCAAACCAGTAAAGTCAAGAAAATACTACAGTAGGAGCTTCCACTCACAGAACAAGAAGCATTTTCATCCTAGAATAATATTTAAGACACCTCTACCCCAAGGCAGACATAAAAAATTATCTGAATTTAACAGCCCCATAATTACATTGGTTGACAAGGGTAAACTTTTCTAAAGCTAGTGATTGTAAAAACCAATGCTTTATTTAGGTTCAAACTGTAATACAAGTATGTTTTGAAACTCAAATAAACACATGGCACTTAAAAGAACTTTCAGACCCCTGTGAGAAGTTGTCCTTATGTATTGCCTGAGATGCCTGAAATGAGCATGATGAAGAAGCAGAAGCAAGTGCCAGAGAAATGGGGTAAAAAAGCCATGAAGGTATGAGCACAGATTAGAATTAAAACCACAGTTCTGGAAGAAAGCAGGAGTGGGTGAGTTTACAGTTGGGCATTTGTCACAACCTCATGGGAAACACAAACACATGCAGGTCCCTGCACGCACTTTACTGGGTTCTTCACACTGAGAAGGGGAAATCCTGTATCTTAAACATTTCATAATTACTAACTCTTCACTTCTTAAAGATAGCCCAGGACAAATATATAATAGAAGTACATCCAAGAATCAGCCAAGACAGAGAAAACTTACATGATTCCTTGCAAGTAGTGAGGGCAGTTTAATGTTTTACTCAGAAGTATGTTGACTGTTTCCTGCTGTGACTTTTCATGTCTTTTCATTCGCCCTTAACTCCTACTCCCATCAGCATGAGAACAATGCCCTGTCATATAATTCTTACTTCATTTTCCATGCTCTGTTATGGTTACAAAGCAAGGGGGTGGAGCTTTGTTTCTCAGGGAATTTCAAGCAATTAATAGGGTTTGATTTTGTAACAGACAAATAAACCACGTTTAACACAAGTGGTAATAGTTCCTCCTGCTGGCACACACTGCACACATAGGTGGAGTGTTTTGTTAAACATGCACACCAGCCAGGCTTTGCTTTGGTGACTGAGGTGAACCTCAGGACCCTGGCAACCCTTCCGTGTTTTTTAAGAGGTTCTTCAGTCAAGCAGCCAGAGCCTGTAAACCTTCCCCGAGTTTGTGAAATGTCAGTCCTTGATCTGCTTCTACTCTGACAACAGATAATTCCTCAGCCAAACATTCAACTCCATATTGGTTGTTTTATTTTTGGTATCACTTGGGTTTTTGTATTTTGATGTGTAAAGCTGGTTTTGTTCAGGAGTAGTAAGAATCTCTTTTGCTTTGCGTTTACTCTTCCAAATCACTTACATTTACTGGTTTCTGTCTATTACCTTCTCTCCATTTTTATAACTCTGAAAAACTTTCAGGTAAATCTTGGAAAGAAAGAGTGTTTGAAGAACATATTGAATTGTGATAACCAACTTTAAATGTAAAGTTACAATTAAAAAGAAGCTTAAACTGATTTTTAATAGGCACTTTTGTACAGAAATTTGCAAGAGTTCTTTTGCAAGAATTCAAACAATCCTATCTCTAGGCAATCACTATCCCCAGGCACACATATGGCCCATGAGAAAATTATCATTCCAGTGCTCTTTCATTTTATGTTCAGTTTAAGCTGAAGTTTTTGGTTATTAAGTACTCACTCCACATGGGATTCTTTAGTGTATTGCATTTTTCAGAACAGCATGGAGCCAATATCTATTAAATAGTTTTAATGTATGTTTTCCAGAATATCTTTTAGATCCCAGCATTAGAAAGGTATTAGATACACTTTCAAGACTTGTTTTAGGACGATGCTCTTGCCCAGCCTCCATGTGAAAAGTACATTTTGCAGCAGCAAAGTCTGATCCTCTGGTTTGGCAGGAAAGAGTGGGAGAATAGTCTGGTGAAAGGGGCTTCAAGTAGCTGAGACTCATGGAAGCTGAAAGCTTTTTTTCGACTTACGAAAATTAATTACGATTTATGTTTCTTATGAAACTGAGATGCCAAGGTCATGCAAAAGGAGGAAGTTTAATGGTGATCTCACAAGCTATTCATTTCATGGTAAGCACTGAAGTGTCATATCACCATTTTAGATACTCTACTGAAAACTATTGTCTTGCTGTGAAAAAAAAAGCAAAATGAAATAGAAACAGAGACCTTCTTTATTAAAATAAAATGCAGAATAAAACTCATGTTTATATTTTTTGTTTTTGAAAACTTATTCTTAAAGAGAGGCATTGAATTTCTCATTTCAGAGAAAGTATAACCATTTTTTTTCAATATTCCTAGAACAACTCCTCCCACACCCAACTGACATTTTCAGGATAACTTTGTCTTGCAAAATTATTTTTGCCTGATGAAAGCGCCTTTCTTATTTGTTTAATTCTTGTTAATATTAAAAATTAATTATTTACTTAATTATTTACAAGCATCATAGTATTAAAATCAAAGTAGATAAGCAACACTTTTCATTCCAAAATGGTCAAGGTAGAATTTCTTTTTTAAAGAAGATTTCAAAAAAGTTTCTTTTTTAAAGAAGATTTCATTTCCAGACAAAATATTTTCAATTCGTAAGACAGACCCCATATATTGTATATTGGGGTCCTCACTACAAGAAAGACAAGAAGTTACTGCAGAGGGTTCAGTGGATGCCACAAGGATGATGAGAGGTCTGGAACATCTCTCTTGAGGAGAGACTGCAGGAGCTGGGCATGTTAAGTCTGCAGAGGAGAAAACTGGGAGGGATCTCATCCGTGCATATAAATATCTCAAAGGCAGGTGCCAGAGGATGCTGCCAGACCCTTTTTGGTGGTGCCCAGTGATAAGGAACAGTGGCCATAAACTAAAACCACAAGAAGTTCCAATTCAGCTTGAGGAAGATCTTCCATTGAGAGTGGCAGAGCACTGAACAGGGTGCCCAGGGAGGTTCCAAACCCACCTAGACGAGTTCCTGTGTCACCTGCTCCAGGTGGCCCTGCCTTGGCAGGGGGGGTTGGACTGGATGACCTCCACAGGGTCCTTCCAACCCTAATGATTCCGTGATTCTGTTACCTTCACTAACACATACCCTTGCTGAAAGAGCGGTCTGAATTTCAGTGGAGAAAACCGAGAAGGCGGAATTTTCTTGGCGTGCTTGCTGTTCTCCTACCAGAGCAGCGCACCGGGAGGCGAGATGTGCCCGTGGGGCCCTCGTAGGAGCGAGCAGCGGGGCACGAGGGGCACCCTGCGGCCCTGCGCCCCGCTGTCCCTGCGCCCGGCGGCCGGCAGGTGCCGCTGGAGCCCGGCAGTCCGGCCGGGCCGGCCCCCGCCCAGCGCGGCTCAGCCCGGCAGGCGGGCACTTGTGGGCTTCTGGGGCCGGCCGGGCCGGCCCGGGTCAGCCCGGCCCGGCCCAGCCCAGCTCAGCCCAGCCCAGCCCCGCCCCGCCCGGCCCAGTCCAGCCTGTTTCCTCCTGAGGCCTACGGAAGGTAAGCGGTGTGGGGGCCGTGAGTGTCAGACTCCTCCTTCCCGCGCCGAGCGGCCCCGCGGGGCCGGGTTTCTCCGGCGTCACGGCGGGGGAAGGCGGGGGTCGAGGCGCGGCTTCGGGCAGCAGGCCCAGCGCAGGCGGCCGCTGCGGGGCCTGTGCTGCCGCAGCTCGACGGCGCCGTCGCCCTCAGTTCAGGAAGCACACTGAGGTGCTTGAGCGTGTCCAGAGAAGGGCAGCGGAGCTGCTGAAGAGTCTGGGGTATAAGTCCTGCTAGGAGTGGCTGAGGGAGCTGGGGGCGTTTAGCATGGAGAAAAGGATGCTCGGCGAGACCTTATTGCCCTCTGCAGCCACCTGGAAGGAGGTTGATTAGTCTCTTCTCCCAGACGACTGATGGCAGGACAAGAGGACTAGCCTCAAGCTGTGCCAGAGGAGGACGTTAGGAAGAATTTCTTCACAATAGGCGTGATTAGACATAGGAATGGACGTGACAGTGCCATGGTTCAGTTGACAAGGTGGTGTTTCGTCATAGGTTGGACACGATTATCTTAACCTTCTCCAGCTTAATCGCTTCTGTGAGTCTGGGAAAGAAATCCTCAGTGCTGGCCGGGTGTGCACTGCCCTGGGTGTGGGCACTGAGCAGGGCTGGGCAGGCGTGGGGCACTGCCCGTGCTCTCAGGTCTTGGTAGGGACCTTTTCATTGACTGCTTAGTGCAGCTACTCTGTAGACTCACCTTTGTTTTACACTCAGGCTCTTATTTCAGAGAACTAGTTCAGATAGGTGTGAAACATCATGTTGAGGCTTGTCATCTTCGTCAGGATGGTCCTTGAAATGCGTCTCTGAAATCTTTGGTGGGTGGTGCCTGCCCTGGGCGTCACAGCCCATTGCCTGGACCAGTTAATACAAGCGATTTTGGCTCCCTTCTTTCTTCCCCAAATTCTAGCAGTAGGAATTACGGGGTCATTATTCCTATTCAGAGGGAGGCTTTTTATTGAAAACATATGAATTTCAATATGTTGTTGACAACATATATGAAGTTGGTATGGTATATGAAGTTGACATATATGAAGTTGGTATGGTATATGAAGTTGACAACTCTCATATTTGAAAAACTTAGCTGTCTTCTTGCATATTGCTTCTTCGTCATCCCATTAGAGGTATTCAAACTGTGAGATATTTTCAGGAGCCTAAAATTAGCATTTTCTTCTGAAAATGAAGAAATTGACCAGAATATTTCTTGTAAAAGACAAATAAGTTTTTTGACTATTTGATCCTTGCAAACCACATTGATTTAATCTTGTATTATATAGATATTTCATTTAAACAGAATGATATAACTGGGAAATTCTTCCCAGAATATACACTTAATTGTTGCACTAAGAATTATGTGTAAGGTTGAGAAAACAGCAATGAGTACTGCAGAAAATTACAAGAAATTACATTTCTGCAGTAAGCTAATGAAAATATAGTTATTTTTTGGGATAATAGTTGTCTTTCCAAGACACAGGGGCTTGAAATATTAGAACACTTTTACATTCGTCAGATAGGAGACAGCTTGTCTGCTAGATATGAATATTAATAAATCAGTTACATAATGTTTTGATTACATCAGCTCTGTCTCTTTGTTTCATTCTTGCCAGTATAGCTCTCAGCTTTCATCCCATGTGGGAGATGTACCATGAGGCTGCTTAAAGAGCTAAATATTTTTGGGGTTCTTCATTATGTTGAAGCAGTAGCATAGCTGAATAATTTATAATTCAGGAGAAATGTGTACTTAGGCCAATATAGGAGGCCCATGGCAAACTGCAGATAGCTGTAATCTTTATTTATACCCACTCTTTTCCCTTCATTTTATTTTATTTATTTTCCTCCTGTGACTCAGCTGTTTTATTATCATGAAAAAAGCAAGCACTTTAAATCTGTTGCAGCATTTAGAAACGGTTTCCAGTGATTATTTTATGCAGCCGTCTGCACAAGTAGGCTTTCTGAGTAGATGAGAATAAAAAGGCAGATAAGAAAATTTGATTCATTTTTGATTGACACAAACATCTTTATATGTCTTTCTTATATTTTATGTCATTTTTTGCAGTAAGTGACAAGAGACTGATGGAAATTAAATTGCTCTCAGATTGAGGAAGATGGTGTAGAGCTGTGAGCTTTCCTCATAGAATATGGGCTTTCAAACTTACGGTGTTTCAAAGACACAGTGATCATTGTCATTTTTGTGAGTGTCTGAGAATAAAGTGCAGGTTGGTGTGAATTCAATGCTTTATTCGAGTTTTTTTACCAAGGGGATAGGAGGTTATGTTGCTCCTATTGCTTAAAAAAGCTTTGCTGTCTGAATATCTAGTGTATATGAAGCAGATGTTGCTTGAACTTCATAGCTGTGTAACTGACCCCAAAGTAAGTGCAGGAAGTTGTTTAAACAGTAGTATTATGAATGCAAAAAAAAATTAGATCAGTAAATTGTTACATATCTTTTCTATTTAACTCTGCCCTTTACAGCCACTTTAGCATTGCTCAGTGCCACCATTCTCAGAAGGTACTTTCAGAAAAGAAGTGCCCTCTGTGTTAATAAAGTGCTGGAGCATGCAGCAAAGTGCTAGGTAAAAATCACAATTTAGATTGTTTTAGGAGCTCTAGAAATAAATGAGTTTCCTTCTTGCTTTTCCCTAGCAGCATAGCTCTCAAGCATGGAAGATTGCAACTTTAAAACTCTTTGGAATCTATTCATTCTTTTGTGGTTTTTTTTCTTTTTTAAAGGATGTTTGTAACTGAATTGGGTTTTTGGAGACACAGATGTGGTTTGTGATAGGCTTGCCTGGGGGGTCCCATGGAATCCAGGCTTCAGATGATGGTAGTGAGGGTAGAAGTAGTGCAGTAATTCTGGACAGCACACTAAAGAAGCTGTTTTTTGGACCTGCAATGCATTAAAAAATTAGAAAGGTTTTCTATTACTTGCTCATATTTATTTTCATTTCTTTATGATTGAGCATACTATACTAAGTCATGATTCAGCATTTAATTGTAGTTACTGACTTACCTGTTTAAATTATGCACACTCTGTGTTGCTGATAAGTGATAAACTGTGCTGTAAACTGGGTATCAGGATGCTCTCTGCTGTAAAAAATGCACTCCTTTCAACCTGGTCATTTTTCTTTCTAGATGAACATTGGACTTACAAATATCAGTATGATATCTTGACTTTCTACCTTTGTACCTTGCAGAAAGAGAAGTAGCCAAGCATAAAACACCTCTGCTGAACAAGAGCAGTAGCAGACAACAAGGAAAGAGACAATGTCTTCTGAAACAGCTCAACAGGGAAGTCAGACACCTCCAGTAAAGCAACCTGGATGGGTAAGCTGGGTTTCCTCCCTTTTATTTCAGTGCTATTGCTAATGAATAACAGATTTTGCCTCAGTTGCTCTTATTGAAGAGAGAAATAGATGTCTGTTAGCTTAAGCATATAGATGAAGAGAGGAGAGGATGGTGTGTTATTTTTCCTGGTTCACTGTGCTCAGAGGGCTGGGAGTTGTGAATCTCAAGGCTCTGATTTGTGCCCTGAGTTATGAGCTGGCATAGCCATGGTGTCTGAGTACAAGTCCAGTACAGCCTGTCCCCATCAAGCTCTGCATGCACATGTTCAGAAGGGGAGAAGGGAACAGTTCAGCACAAGAACATTCTCCTCTGATGGAGACATCAAGGAATTTAAATGTGATAGGACTTTTTGCTAACCAGTCACTACCAGAGGGCAGCAATACTGGGCTGATCTGCAAGGAAGAGGCACAAGTGACAGCAGTGTGGCAGGGGATAGGGCCTCAGGTACAGGGAGCACAGTACCACGGTACCCAAAGAGGAGGAGAGTGGATCCAATGGTCAGCCTACAGTCAGTTCAGTGACTGCCAGGCCAGTCTGATGCTAAGCTGGGTGATCAGGTTAGCAAGGCAGGGTAAGGATCTCCATGGTATAGCTACAGCACAGTTAAGGCAAGGGCCTGAGCTTATATACAGCTCCTGAGCTGAAGGGCAGAGGCCCTGGGTAAAGCTTCCTGCTGCTTTCTCTGAGCTTTTCTGTTTTCTCTGCAGTCTAACTCAGAGTTACACAACTGTGCCATGGTAGAGCTGACTCTGAGCTCAAGCAACTAAACAGCTGGCAGGGTGTGTATGGAGGCAGAAAGGTTGCAAAGCCTGTTGGTGCACTTGGGGCTCTGACATGCATTTCCTTATCTTTCAGGCAGCCTGTTTGTATTTTACTGTATTTGTTATGACCTTCCTCTGAAACCAGTTTGAAGCAGTTCTCTGTGATCTGGAGTGGAGCCAATTCTGTGTTGTTTGCCCAGCTCCACCACTAACTTTTGGGGGAGCAGAGCTTGAAAAAGGGCTGAGATATTAATTACCTATACTGTGAAATGTGTGGCTATGGCCAATAAATGCATTTCCTTATTATGGCTATAAAATCATGCATAAAAGGAGTCAGGCATAAAAGGAGATTGAATCCTGTAATAGATGAATGTACTCTTTTCTCCAAGGCATTGCTTCTTCTATGATGCCTGATTTTTCTTTCAAGAATGTGTATGTTTGAAGATGATGTCTTTTTACAGAAAAATGTTAAAATTTCAATTAATTTTAACTTAATGACAACTCCTTTCCCTTGGCTTTTCTTGCTGAGCGCAGTGTCATGGTATGGAATTGGAATATCCTTTGGATCAGCTGGGGTCAGCTGTCCCAGCTGTGTCCCTTACCAAATTCTTCTACATCCCCAGCTGGTGGGACAGCCTGAGAAACAAAAAAGGCCTTGACTCTGTGTAAGGTCTACTCAGCAGTAATGAAATATCCCTGTAATGTAAAGACTGGTTTGGTCATAAATCCCCAGCCTAGCACCACACTGGTTACTATGGAGAAAATAAGCTCTCATCCAGTCGAAACCAGTACACCCATTTACACTGAGTCTTTTCTTAAAGAAAGAAAAATAATCCTGATATGTTTCCATGCCAATACCCTGGATAGAATGCAAGGGAGAATACTGTCACTTTTTCCTCACAAGCACAATGGGTGAAAAAAGAGCTACCTTCAAGAAGTCTGTTGGCAGCCCGATTTGTACTAGTGTGAAGCCAGTATGAGTTCAGTTAATGCCATGGACATATTTAAATTGCTCAGAGAGAAAGTTCTACTAGTGGGGAGTCTGGCAGAATTTGTGTTGACCCTCTACTTGCAAAATCTGCTATTATTGAACTTCAGTTGATTTCTGTACAGAGCAGAACTTGATTTTTGAAAACTGCCGCTCTGCCTTTATTTCCTGTCATTTCTTTCTGGGAGACATAATGTAGCTCATGAGAATGAAATGACTAACAGATATAAAACAATATGCTCCTGGGGTAAGCAGCAGCTGAGCTATTTTAGGAAAGTAAAGACCAAGAAGATGGGTTGTTTATACTTAAAACCTAAGTAGTTCTTTCTGTTTCTGTATTGAGGTATCACAATTTCATCACACTGCTAGCAACAGAATAAGGAGTTTTGCTTGGAGGTTTTTAAAATAATTTATCTTCTTTAATTGATTTGGTTTTTTTTTCTTCCTGTGACATTAAATTCGGTAAACTAATCCATGTTTATGCTTTCAGCCAATGTTCTTTTGTCCCCTGTCCCAAATTCAAGACAGAGAGGTTGCAAGGATCATTAAAGAATGCAAACAGGAAAGTTTCTGGTACAGAGGTGAGTGATCCAAAATCATTCTCACCACACTTACCACACAGAATGACTTCTTGTTGTATGTATGCAAAACTGTCTGCAAAATGCTTTTTTATTTGAACACTGTTGTGGGTTAACTCTGTCATGTTAAATTATGCTTTGTATTCTCAAAGGTTTAATTGAATTATTTGCATGATTGTTGTAGGTAAAGGTGGTTGAATTGAGGTCTTGTTTAATCAGAACTTCAGCAGTTGTAGAGTTGGTTCCATTCTTGAAGTCTATTATAACAACCACCTTAGGAATGTTTTACTTTGTTACATACTTATCCTTGCCTTTGAATGGGAGGCAGGCATGGCTGTGGGTCTTTGATTTGTGAAATTCTTTGTATGTTAGGACAGCTAAAAAGATCATTGCTTGCTGTTTTAGTATCCTTTACTTCCACCCTCTCAGTTTGTATCTAAATTACATAATTCCTTGTAAAGAGTTTCAGCTTTTTATTGGAGTTGTTGTCATTACAAGTGTTGCAGTAGTTAGAGGAGATATTCAGATTGTGGAAACTGTTATTTAATAAATATATATATATATATTGCATTAACTCCAGATGTTATAGCATGGCTGATGTCTGGCACTGTGGGAGGAAGAGAGCCACATTGTGGCTTTGAAGAGAACATAATTTGAATGAGCAGATGTAATAGGTGATTAAGACAGTGGGCAAAGTTAATGTTTAGAAATAATGTGTTTAACATTAGAAACAGAAAACATTCAATGTAAAAGAGAGTATTTACCAAATATGTAGCAAATTTTGGCTGATACCAGCTACTCTCCTTTTCATTTTCACAGCTCTTCCTTTATCTCTCGGGAGCATGCTTGTCACCCAGGGGCTAATCTCAAAAGGTAAAGATAAAAAAAATATGTCATTAAAGTGCTGGTTTTCAAGATCAGTGTTCTTGCTCATTACCATCATTGCTATGGTGATTCGATTATTATGTGTGCATTGCCACAGTCATTCTTTTGCAAGAGCATAAACTGAAAAGAGAATTTGCAAATCCAAAAACTGGTGGCTGGATTTTGTCACCATGATCACCTGGAGGTGAGTAGAGCCTTCAGTGGGGCAACTCGTGGGGCAGAGCGTTGTACAGCCCGAGCAGGGTGTCAGCATCGGGGGCTGGAGCTCTCCCTGATATGTTTGAAAATGCTGGCAGTGTTTTGACACTGACCATGGATCAATGTGACTGCAGCTTTGGTGCAAAGGGACAAGGAGTACTGCCAAAGGGAGGAGACAGAGAGCTTTCTGTAGAGATGGCTCACGATCTGCAGGCTAACACAAAAGAAAATTGTGTTCTGTTTATGTGGTGGATGAGCCTGGTTCTGCGCAGGCACCTTCAGTTTCCCTGCTGGGGCCTTGACTGTGTGTAAGGTTGAGGTTGGTGTTTTGGGGAGAGAGTGAGGGGCATCCACCCTGAAGTCTGCTGAGCTGTATCACAAGAGGCTGATGTGGGTTCCCTACTCCATCCTTGACCTATGAGCTTGTAGGGAGACAGGGAGGGAAGGGTAAGAGTGTGTCAGAGAAGGATTACACACTGGAAAAAGGGTGAGCAGTGATAGGAAGGGTACCAGGGCTGTCTCTGTAGTAACATGCCAGCCTCTGGCACCAGGTACTCTTCTCAGTCTCTGTTCATTGTACTTGGCTGTTTCTGATCAGCTGTGAAATAACAAATGCTCTTAGTAAATAATCATTGCTGTGTGTCAACAGTTGGAGGGGCATGATTAGAAACAAACAACACTTTAGTTCGTCCCTCCCCCGAGAGACCCAATATAAAATTGCATAGATCACAGTGGGCAAAAGCCCTGGTGCTTAGCATAGGCTGAATAATCCTCTGTCTAAATACTTTCTTCTGATGGCTGCACACAGTACCCTGCCTCTAGAAGGTGCTGGAGCTTCTAAGCCTCATTATTACTGTCTGAATGCATGTAACAGTGCAAGCAGTGTTTACTTCCCTTCCCTTTGCCGTGGTAATCTTGCTGTGTGGAGCCCTCCTCCACAGCATGGCATTCCTCTGCCAGACACATAGTTCTCAGAGGAATACTGGTTTCACCTCCTGAGATAACTGAGGGAATGTGGATTTTGGTGGAAAAACTAAAGATAATTTTTTGCTTTTCTTGTTTAGCACACTGTGTTCTCCTCTTAAAGGCCAAAATGTGTGATCTTTCCTCTGCACAGGGGAAGGCTAGATACCAGTGGTACAATTTTAATTGATAGCCATGGAAAGCTACCAAAGAGCAGTTTCATCCTATTTATCACAGCACAAGGAGCTGGACCCTGTGTAACAGATTTAATTTTGCTGTTTTATATGCAGGGTTGGTTTGTGCTGAAACATAAGCCACCATCACTTCCTCTGCAGTGCTGCAGGTGTCACCAGTGGCAGACATGTTGGTTTACACTGCTGCTTTCATGTTGGTTTACACTCTGAACTCCTGCCTGAGGTGAATCCTGCAAAGTCCAGATTCTCTTCCTCCTAGAACTCTAGAACTGCCCCAAAACACATGCACTAAGAACTAGTGGAAGAGAAAGTGCCCTGATGTACTGAAATCTGAGTTAATGGACTTCATACCATCTTCACCTTAAGAAATGCAAAATCTGTAGGAAAATTAGTGCTGGTTTTGAGTGCTGCTGAGTTCCTCAAGTGAATAAGATTTCTGACTATTTCCTTTTATTGTAGGCATTTTCTCAGCAAGTCCAAGATTTGGTCCATTTCCCAAGATGGCAAGTAAGTTGTACCCAATTCTAAAAGGAAAGAAAAGGTTCTTTACAGGCAATATGCCTGTAAAGATGCATCTCTCTGAATTTCTTTTCAAAATCTTCTTTTTTTGCAATTTATATGTTAACCCCAGCAGATTAGGAAATCAGACTTCTGATGTGTTTAAAAATAAATGTATGAAATTAGATTCTTCTAATGTAAATATTTTCAGTAGCAGCTTATATTTATGTAACACAGTATCCCAAATTGGTATAAACTCTAGTCTCCACTTTGTTTTGTAAATTATGTCAGCTCATTGTGCTTGGCAGATTGCACAATTTATGGTATCAAGAAGTCACAATACTATAATATATAAAATAGTATGGTCCTTTTCATGTGTTTGATTGATCTCAACTGTCTAATTCAGAATCGTGGATTGATAAAGAAAACAGATAGAAGCACAGGAACTGTACTGTACAGTGAGGTGGCTCGTTAATGACAAGAAATTAAATAGATTCCCTCTGCAGCAGGAAATCAAGGACATTGAAGTAGTCTTTTATTCTGACTCTAGTGAATGAAAGCCACAGTGCAACAGTATGGCAAGCTGATGTTCCAGCTTCTTAGAAGGCCAGAGAAGTTGGTGTTAAAAGTGTGATCAATTAGAAATAAACCATGTTGTGCAATCAAAGGCAAAAACTGTTAGTGCTGACATTGTGAGTTAATTTTATTTCCTATAATCTGGTTCTTTAAATATTATCTCCTTTTCCTGTACACAGGAATATTATATCCTTTTTCTGTATCAATTATTTTGGACCAGTTGTTCTCTCTCATGATAGGTAACCAGTTTCAGTAGTTATTGAATTCACCCCTGTAAACCCTGTATAATTTCACATGTGTTTGTGACATGTTCTGAGAAGATGTGGTACAGAATGTGTTATATGATTAAAGTGGAGCCAATAGCACACTCCTGATTTAAGCTGTTGTATTAACAATGTTTTGTTATCTGTCTCTGTAGTTGCTGGTGTCTTGGGTTATGCCATTGGAAAGATGTCATACATGGGAGAATGCAAAAAAAAATTTCAGAAAATGGGTATTGCACCAATTTGTCCACAAAAAAAAAGGTCTGTGCTTATTTAAAATAGTCTAAAACATACTAAAATTATATGGAGCAAAACTATGAATTTAAATTCTATGATTAGATCCTGAGATACTCATCTTGGACTATATATCATAGTGTTAGAAACTACTAGACATTCTTCAGAAAATGCAAATTAAACTCATTGTAATACCTGTTACTAGGATATCCATTATTTAAATGAAATTATTGTACTTTTAGGTGTGATGTGACAACAGTTGCTCAGTCTCTTTTCTAGTATCATACTGCTAAGATTGTTCATGTTATCACTTCGATCCTTTGAGTCTTCCTTTAGAACATATCTCCGGCCAAATATGCTACAGATTTTCTTATAATGTTCTCGTGTTTTAACAACAGTGTCAATCTCAGCTCGTATTCCAACCTCCCTCTCCTCTCTGGCTTTGCCCAACCTCATGCTGTCATGCCAAACCATGAAGTGCACAAACTGAGGGGGTGCTTTTTCCACCTTGCACCTCTAACCATAGAACAGATCCCAGTGGTTGACTTCTGTCACCTGGGTACCTCCATGAATGTTTTATTCATTGTTTTCTTAATTTCACATAAAGTACTCCTTCACATCAAATCAGACTCTGACTTCCTTCCCAGCTCCTCCTTCAGCTGCCTGTTGTACTCTCCATTCTCAATATGGCTTCTTGTATAAACCTTTTACTCACAGAACACATTTCCAAAAGTCCTGTCTAAAAAGCCAGTCTCCTTTGTCTTTCAAGATGTCTATCATCTTTTCCCTAGACCAGCATGAGATTTTATGGCTATAAAAGTACCTGACTGATAATGGGAAGCTTCTTCAATGTTCATCTATTTGTCTAGTTGTATTCTTCCCCCACATATCAAAGTATATACTTGGTATCACATGAAGTGTTATACACCTTACTCCTAGCTCAGTTTGCTCATAGGTACAATGGCAAGGACTGTCCTTTGCTGCTTAGAAAATCCTGTTATATTTTAGCAATTGCTAGAAGAAGTACTTAATACTAATTAATGGGCATTTATTGTCTGAGGCATTTAGATGTCATATTTCGCAGTTTATATCCCATATTACAAAAATTGGGGAATCTAGGCAGGAGATTACTTCTTCAAGAACTTTTACCATCATGCTCTATGCTTGTATTAGTAGAAATCCAGCAAAATTCTTCAATGTTTTATTTGCTTTCCATATTGTAGGAAGTGTCCTCATACTTGCAAAGAATGTAAAGCAAAATCGGGATCAAATGAGACAGAAGGTTCAAGTACTTCAGCAGCTTAGTGCCAGGTAGGCAACCTTGTAATTTTTTTTTTAAATCTCATATTATTTTCCATGGTGAATGGTATTCTTCTTTTGAACAATATTGTGTAAATTACAGATTTTAACAATGGATCAAAATCCAAGCATTAGTCAAGGAAATATTCTGTTTTTGTAATTCCTGATTAATTTTGTTTCTTAATTTTTACCTTACATACCTTTCATACTAATTTTAAATCCCCCATCTCTGTGGAATTTTTTCTTTAGCTGTAGCTGAGTATTGATGATTGACCTAAGTGGAATTAATTTGGATTGACTGCTCGTATTAAAACAAATACAACTCCTTTCAATTTTCAGCTTGTTTTACTTAAGAATCAAATAATTATGGATTTTGTTGATATTTAAAAATGCACTGAAGTATTGAGAACTAAAAGCAGACACAGCTGGGTGTAGGGTTTTTGCATTCAGTTCTACAATTTGGCTAGAGCCTTAGTGGGGCAGTGTGATAGTGGTGCAAGAGCAGTCTGCTGTGGTGGGGCAGAGGACGTGGCTCATGAGGTGTTCTCACCCCAGAAAGGGGGAAGTTCCTCTGTGGAAATGGAGGGTTTGCAGGCTAGAAGGTAGGCAAGTGTTTAAAAGGACTTGCACTCTATGAAAAACAGGCCAGCAGCTGGGTTTTTTAAGAATTCTTTCACACTGTCTGCTTGTGGTAAGCTGGCCTACATTTCTCACAGGCAGGAGAATGTGTGAAAGTGTTTGCAAATAGCTCAGCTGCCTGCAAGAGAGGAGAGCAGAGGGCCTGTTTGAAACCCTGCCATGGGAGTTTATTCAGCTAAGAACAGAAGTCTGACACAGAAATTGTTGCATTGAGTCTAGCATATATAATGTACCAGTTTGGACAAGGATATTGGTGATGGTGCCTTTCTTACTCCAAAGTGCATGCCCACAGACAGTCTCTAAAGAGGAATATCCTATCACAACCTGTTCACTTGCCCAGATGAGAGATTTTGATGGACTTTTACTATGCAGCAAAACATTGTGGCAGTGAGGATTGAAAAGAATTTTCAGAGTCCTTAAAGAAGGCATTAGAATAAAGTCCAGATTTTAATCAACTTTGCCACTGGTTCAGCATTTTATATCAAGCCACTAGCAGAAAATGCACTTTGGCTTAGGCTCACCTCATAGGGTTGTGCCAAAAGAAGCAGTGTCTCTCTTGTGCCAGCTACAGAGATCACTAAGTGAGCTGGCCCTCCAGGCCACCTCTCTGCTCTAATTTGGTATGAGGGCAGGGGTAAAAAATCCCCCAGAACTTTCTGAAGGGTTTCTTGCTAGTGCCAGCATGAAGGAGGAAGTGAGCCAGACTTAGATAACTCTGAATAAATAACCTTCTAAATCCATTAGCACCTATGAGCTTAATTAACTTCTTGCAATGTTATGCTGATTAACTGCTTTTGAAGATTTTGTGTTAAATAAATGTTTATGTAGGCTCACTTTTTTTTAAATAAGGACCCCAAAGCATATTTAATTGAGAATGGTCATTTACTAGCAATTACCTGTGTAGAGGAATCAAATATTTATTATGGGATTTACCCCTGCTGTTTGTCAGAGCTGCAGCTTGCTGAACCTTCAATCCAAACACATTTTATTTTTCAGTCTTCCTCTGTGAGCTGAAAATATTTTTTCTGGTATGCGAGTACAAATTAGCTTTTAAATAAATTCCAAATTGTCTCAAATACAAAGGAGCCTTGCAGCTTTTAGAGGGGAAGAACACAGGATGCCACAGGCCTCTCTCCTTGTTTTCTTCCTGTAATGGGTCCTGAAAGTTCTGCTGTGGAACCTGTTCCCTGCTCCAGCTCACACGTTCATCAAAGACCCTGATTGCTGCACATTTTACCAGCAGCTTAGATCTCCTTGTTTGGTTTTTAAAACAGCTTGAAAGCTTAGTAAAAAAAATGGTTTGAAAACAAATGTAAGGTAAGTGTATTTCTTTCAAGTTTTAATTGCTGTAATGAAAAAGCCTTTGTATTTGGGGCAGTGTGGTATTTTGAATTTGCCACAAGTAAATTCTGATGGACAGGTTTTAGAAACTTAGGAAAAGAAGAAGTACTGTAAGTATTATGTTGTTTCCTGTGTTGTTAAACCTCTTCTATGTTTCAATAAAAATTCTTAATTTATCATGCTGTGCTCTAAAAATGTGCAGAGCCCCCGCTGAGCACATCTTGCTACTATCCATGCAAAGCATGTGCTGCAAGCTCTGGCAGTACCTGGGAAGACCACTCAGATAAAATTGTATTAATGTCCAGGAGTCCAAAGTCAATGTCTTTTATCCTCAGGGACTCTGGAATGTTCGAGAAATCACCAAGTTCTATGTTTCACACTGAAAGCAAGGTGGCACTCACATAAATAACAGGTCATTTTATTCTGTTTACAGATGTGGTGAACACAATTAAAACCTTATGGACCATCTTCTTTCAAGGCGCTTTCCTGTAGACTAGAAATAATAATTGTGTGATTCTGTCTCTTAGATTTGGTATAAATTGACTTATTTTAAATAGTTGCATATTGTTTCATAGTTCTATTTGTACTAAATACCAGTTTTTTGGAATGCACTTTTTGAAATACACCCCTCTCTTTTCAGCACATATTGGTTAATTTTCCTCTTTTCAGTGTAATTTAGCTCTTAGTGCTGAAAAATTACATTTGTCTATTGTATTTAGATGCTGGCAATGCTTTGTGTAACAGACAAAGTGGTTTAGGTCGGAATGTTTGTCTGTGTCAAACAGAAATGGTGTGAGGATGTTTAAATGGATTGCACAGTGAAGCAGCTATCCAGTCTCTGAGCTGACCCCGTGGTTATGGAGTACTCTAAGAGTACCCAATTCAGGGAGGGCATTGTCAGACTGCATTCACTGTGCTGAACCAGCTTTCCATAAGCCAGTTTTACACAAAGGGCCACTTTGCCAGGGATACCAAAATCATGAACAAGAACACACAATATTTTGGAACAGTTTATGGTTGCATAAAATCTGAGGCCACCAGATGCTGAGAAAATCCCAAACCTAGATGCCACATGCTCCTTACAAACAGCAGGACACAGTCTTCCATGAAACATCTCAGCAAATCAAAAGCAGGCACTTCCCCTAAACACAATGATGGCTTTCATATGGAAATCAATGCAGCTACTGAAAAGTTTGGCCTTTGCTGTCAGTCAATGAAGACTGTCTTCTGTGGGCTTTTTCTGTTTGCTTTAATATTATGCCTGTGGCTAGTGTTCCTCTTTTGAACTAGCTTCTGTGGGCATCTTTACCTTGACACAAAGAAATTCTGCAAGCAAAATATATAGTGTAGAAAAGTATAGTGTAACTATTAATTGGTTAGTAAACACAACAGACATTCTGGATTTGACAAAGTCATCAGACTGAATACTCAACTCCCTGATAAAGCACTTGCATAGCCTTTTCTAGCCAAGCAGCCACCAGGCAGAAGGGGAAGGGTTAGAACAGGCCTCCCTGTTCTTTACTATAAGATTTTATATTTTTCTACTTGGTGTTTATCCTCTTGAATTCTTGAGCTACTAAGAACCCCTGTCTCAACAGGGGTTTCAATTTTACACTTGCTACTTTTCTACAGAATTTTTCACAGCACTTTCAGTGGGAGTCAGGGGTACACAGCAGTGCTGGGTTACAGCTGCTGCTGTGACAGGCAGGTGAGCCTTGGAGAGCCTTGGAGGGCCTCCAGGGAGAGGGGCTTACACACCCACAGAGAAGGCAACCTCCTTTGTGAAAATCATGTCATTGTCATGGGTATGTGGTGATAGCCACCAAAACTTGACTGGTGACATGTCTGAGCTACTTCCCCTTCATCTGTCATCTGCTGCCAAGGTAACAGCCAGCAGCTGCCCCAGGGTTGTTCGTCCCCTCCTCTGAGGGAAGCCATTACATCCAGGTGACACCAAGGAGAGCCATGCGTGTGACAAGGACCTTGCGTGTCAGACTCTCAGAGGTTGTTCTTGTGGTCAGTGTGACCTCTTGGGATTACAACTTAGCTGCTGAACTTTTCTTTAAATGTAATTCTGATTATTTTTTTACCTTTGATTATTTTTCTGTAATAAATATACTGATGTATAAAATTTCTTGTTTCCCTTTTTTCTAACTTTGTTTCCATACTTTGCAAAAGGCTGAATAGCGAATTGTGTTGATCTAAGTTCATGAGTTACTGTGATGCAGATATGAAAAAAGGCAATTTGTGAATAAGATGTATTAGCACAAAATTTATGTATATCAAAGGAAAAATGAGCACAGCTAATGGGCAAACTGTTCTTTCAAAGGTCATTAAAAGCAGCTGTTTTTTAGTAATTATGTGCAGTTTACTGAGCTAACCTTTGTTGGCCATTGCTATTGTGCATTCCATACAAGCAGGTTAAAGAATTTATTTTTAATTGAAGCAGAAGTTGAATACCTTGAATTTAGGAGTGTCCTATCAAAAAAATTGAGAAAGATTTGAGGTAATCAGTTTCTTCTTTAATAAGAGGGGAAGAGGTCTCCAGGAGGAAAAACATTTGACCTTGCAAAGGTAAACTAAACTTTTCTTAGTGTTTTCTTACGCTGATAATAGGCTGTACTTTCCCCTTTGGCAGAAGATGGTTAAAAAGGCCAAAAAAATCCAATGAACTTACACAGCTTCCTGTGAGTCATTTGTATCTGGAAAGTTGAACTTATTTTCTTCACTCAGAGACAAGGGAGCTGAACTGTGTGCTTAGGCATATCACAGCTTAGGTGCAGCCCATGTACTTGTTAAAATCAGGAAACCAAATACCTCCTTCAGCTGTCATACATACAGAGTGGATAGCTGTAGATAAGCCTCTCTGCACTTTATGAATTTATGGCTAGAAAAAGGGTGCAAGAGGAAAGCTACAGTGACATTAACCACAAACAACTGCAATAGACTGCTTATCTTTGTGGATTTTTATACCAGCTGTTGGCATTCATTTTATGAATATGGTATTCACTCCAAATTTTTTGAAACTGTGTTTTAGAAGGGAAAGCAATTGTAGGTTGAAAACAGTACATTCCTGTTTAAATCCTTAGTAGGTGGACTCTAGGCAAGCCAGCTGGTCTAGAATTCTAAAACTGGGAATGAAAGGGACATGAAAGCTCACTATCCAGGTTTTCATAAATCCCTACCAAAACCGAGATTTGAGCCTTACTTTATTGTATTTTTAGTGAAGAAGGAGAGAATAGGGCATGCTGTGCAACAACAGGATAGGAGGGCAGAGCTCAGGAGTGAACTGGTAAGAAAGCAGGTTCTGGGGCAGGATTTACAAGAGGAGCATGCTGGACCAGGCCCTGTGGGAAATACAGAGTGGCAGCAATGCTAACTTGGGAGCAGCAGCCCCTTCCTCAGGTCCATTTCTACCAGTGGAAGAGCTGCTGGGAATTTGTCCCACTCACCCAACTTGTTTTGACATCACACAAGAAAAATCCCTTTGAGAGGACAAAAAAAAAGGGATCCAACTTCTGACATCAGTATTGCAGCAGTTCCACATCCTTGAAATACTAAGAACTTGTACATTGTATGAGTATGGAGGGTTGTTTTGTTTGTTTGGGGTTTTTTTCCCTAGTAAGTCCCTCAAAAAAATTAGGTTCTCCAGGAAATAAATGAGACTTCTCAAGGCTGTTTAAAATCTAGAATACCCGAAAGGGCATGTTAGGGGGCATCTGGTCAACATTTTAACAGATAATCTGCCAAAGGAAAACACAAGTGTTTCTTGATGACAAAATTACAGAGCTAGGAAAAAAATCTTCACATGAGAGGCTGACTAATAAGTTTCATAATCATGAAGAAAAATACTAACTGCATCACACCGTTGGTTTTAAGTTACTCTGACTTTTTCAGAACAGGGACCTGGGAGTCATTTTGCATAGTTGCAAGACATAGGATCAGTGGTCTTTGACAGCCAAAAGGCAAGTAGAACATGAATGATTCTCAGGGAAAAAATAGATTTAGACTACACAGCAATTCTATGGCATGCCCTCATTTTGAATATTATGGTGCTTCCAGTGCATCTCAGAAACTGTGCAACACAGAGATAGAAACAGGATAAAGAAAAATTAAAGTAAAAAAGAATGATCAGAAATACAAAGTTGTTTCATCACAAGAGATTATGTAACTCACTTTCCAGGCTGAGAACATCTCAAGGTGAGGAATACTGTGTCTGTAAAAGAGTGGAAGATGAATAGGGAGCAAGTAATTGCTGATTTTGTAAAATCAAACCTCATCAACACTCAGTGAAATCAGATTTAAACCAAACAGAAAAGAAACTCTTCTTTACACCACACAATCCCATCAGGGGCATTCTTGCCACAGGATGTGGTAGGAGCAAAGAAAACAGCTTCAAGAGACATGACCCACACAGAGACTTGGCTCCAAAACACCTGCATTTGCATGATCCAAATGCAGCCCTTGTGTCAGGAAATTGAGCAGCTGTGACCAGTGAAGGACAGGAATGGGCACCAGGGCACCAGTGAAGACCTCCTTCTAGAAGGATCACTTGCCAGCGTGGGAGAAAGGGTGACCATCATGGTGATTCTTATATTCTGGCAGCTATTGAAAAACCAAGAGGCTTGCCAAATGAACTAAACCCCAGGTAGGTTATATCTAGAAGTAGAGACTGAAAGATCTTCATGTGTAGAAAGGACAAGATTCATGACTTCTGACAAAATGCACCTTTAAATTATTTTTATTTCAGTATAGTGACTGACTTCCTGTGCAGATGAAGGGTGAAAAAGAATTAAGGGTGGTAATGGATGCTTTTCCCATTGTCTTTGGCATTCAGATTGATTGTGAGCAATGGCACTTCCACCTCCTTGCATAAAAAAACCCCACTTGCCCAAACTTTGAAATGTTTCTCACCTGTGAGCGTTTTGAGCTTTCTGCAGCCTGTGCTCAGGCACATCAGCAAGCTCAGGTATTAAAGAGATCTTTAATTCTTCATCCCAGAGGCACATTTTAAACCTGTCCTTCGCTCAGCCAGCTGGAGGTTGAGGTCTGCCAGGGCTGGGCTGGACCTGCCCAAGGGTACTTCTTCCTTTTACACTGTCACGTCTGTAATACTCAGAGGAAACCTTTCCCAGCAGCAAACGCTTGCCATTTACTCACTCCCATTCTCCCGCTTAGCTCCAGGACCCAGCAGATGGAGGGTTGTTTAGCCGTGCCAGGCACGGAGCCTGCCCGTGTCTCACTCATGCAGCTCAGCTGGCAGCTGGGGCCGCCGCAGCTCAGAGCGGCTCCAGCAGCCCGGCTTCCAACCCGGCCCGTCCCGTTCCGTCCCGTTCCGTGTCGCTCCTCCCGGCACAGCGGGAGCTCCCGCCCGCGGCTCCCGGCCACAGCGCGGCCTCAGAGCGGGCAGTGAGCTGCGCGTTCTCCGGCATGAGGGGCAGTGAGGAAAAATGCATGCAGGCTTACATAAAATCTTCAGGGGACCCTAAAAAACACACTCTGCTCTTCTTCGCATGCACTGTACCAGCGGAAATGTTTTCTACTTACCATAGCTGAAATTATTTTGACATTGTTAATAATTATCCATCATTAATGTTTAGGGATTGGCCACTGCAACCAAATTCACCTTTACCTGTATCAGTTGCACTGTTTAAAAATGCTAGTTATCTTAAAATAGTTAAGATTAACAATTGTATTAGAAGTACAAAATTAAGCCAAACAAAATTATTTATTTTGGCATTAGATTTATATAGAAACTAGCTTCATAATTAAAATAAAAATCAAATGCACTAGAAATGTGCTTCCTCTGTGGGTTAGTGGAAGTAGAAAAGAATGTGTATCATTCTGTGTAAGGAATGAATTAAAAGTTTCAGGGTTTAGAAGCTGTTCATGCAAGATCTCGATCCTGAAAATGGAGTCCTGTGTCATCAGTGAGCAACTGGAAAAACAGCAACACAAAGGTTATATGCTATGAGTTTTTAATCCTGAGTAATTTACCTCAAGTTTTGGCAAACTTGAGGTAAATTATCTCAATTTCTTGTTCATCTTAAGATTTTTTCCTCCTTTCAAGAATAAGTGAATATTGTATTCGATTGCATATCCATTGTATCAGATGATTGCACAGCCTCTTTATCATATATCCTTTGTTTGCTTACTGCAGCATCACATTATGAGAGTAGCTCTTACCAGGCTCTTGTTTTTTAGTTTTGAAAGTATAAACTCGAGGCAGGTGCATGTCTGGGCCTGCACAGGCTGTGCTGAACCACCACAAACCCAGGGCAAGGGTCTGAAGTGGAAATGGGATGCAAATTGTCCCAGTTGTTGCCTTGAGATTAACATCCAAGGATTTGTGGATTTCTGCTAACAACTTAATAGGAAACTAAACTGCAAAAAGTAAAAGGATATTTTTAGACCCCCTGTTTCATGTAAGAGATTACAGAGAATTTATTCTGGTTGTGAGTTAGGAAGACTGGGCAGCAAGCAAAGCCTTCTTCTGGCAGGTCTGGTGTGTTTGTGGGGCCAAAGAACTGAGCTGGACATGCCTCCTGCAACTGGCAAGGTCCTCACTCAGGGCCACAAACAAGAGTCCTCCATGAGGAGAACAAACAGGTCTTTCAGCTTCCAGCAAACAGTGGACAAGAGGATTTCTTCTTGAAGCTCAAGAGGCAAAAAAATTATGGGTTCAATCTGGAATATTAATGATTTCTCCAGGTTTCCACAGATCTGCTCAGTTTTCATTAATCAAATCAAATCACTTTTCAGTTACACTTTTCCATGTAGCTGTGCTCCAAACAAAGTCAGTAGGGATAAAAGCCCTGCAAAGGTCAGACTAGTACCCACTTGGGGCTCTAAACATGCCTACTAATTTGGGGAAACACAGAAACATTCAGGATCAGGATTTTTAGTAGCTTTACCAGCTATAAAAGAGCTGAGGCACATTTTTGGAACACTCTTCTCTCTTAGTAACAACAAAGTTGGAGCTACCAGCTCCTTTAAACTGGCCTGCTTATTTTTAAGTTTGAAGAAACTGTAAAAGCAATTATTTTAGAGGATTTTTAAAAGAAATGTTATTTGTGAAGCATTCAGACTCCTTTCCTTGTGTTTGATTTAAGGTATAATAAGTTACTTTTTTAATGTTATTTTTAATTTGAGGAAGAAAAGAAAATTTACTTAACTGTACAATAAACATTGAGTTAATTCTCAATTATTGACAAATATACAGGTATGATGGACCATAGAAAAACTTCAAGTATTTTTTAACACCATTGTTCCATACATCTAGTAACATTGCTCCCAGCAACAGTAACCCTGCTGTCAGCTCCAAGACACTTGGTTTCAGCTAAAAATTTCCAAAAGTCATGGCAGTGCAGTATGAGCAAGCTACTGATGGGTGATTGGGTAGCTGCTATGAAACCACAAGTGTAAATACCCACTATGAAACAAGGAGGTACTAATGGAAGATATGCAGGAAAAGGGAAGAAAGATTGAATTCCCTTGGCTGTTTAGTGAATCAGGGGCTCAGCATTCACATTGTCACAGCAAACTGAATGTGACCCAACTTTGATGAAATACCAGTTCCCAATACCCTACTAAATTAACAGCTATGATTGGGAACTCTCCTGTATTTAATGTGTACTAAGGGTGTGAAATCAAAAGAATTTAAAATTGGTTGACAACAAACCAAACTTGTTCAAGTACAAAAGAAAGTATGTCCTCTGAGAGTAACTAGATGCAATAGAATAAAAGCTTGATATTCAGTTTAAAAATGCTATCAATACAGAACAAGATTAATTGACATGCCTTTTATTTTCTCCTTTAAGAAAGGAAGAAAAATTCTGATACAATTTATATAAAACACTGTGCTTGTCCACCCAAAAATATGAATGTGAGGCAAGACACTTTGCAGGAAGGCACCATCACAGCAATCTGCTCTATTATTATCATCTCAATAGTCTGCCTCCTATTGCATAACTGACAACTAAGAAACTGTGAATATTTTCATGATAAAGCTAATCAGCTTTGGAATAGCACACTGAAAACCACAGCAATACAATTCTGGCAGACTGTGTATTTTCAGAGTTCACTCATAACAGCCATGAGAAGCACTCTACAAGGTAAATTTCTGATACAACTAAAAGATTATCCAATTAGTGCATTAATTTTTTTATAGAATGAGCTTTTCTGAGAGCAGTCTTCCTGGTTTATTTTAAGTAGTATTTGGCTCTTTCAGCATCCTCCTCTTCCCACTTCTTCTTCCTCATTTGTGCCATTTGCTGCAAGTCCACTAAACCAATAAGGTCTTTGAGAATTTTCAGCTTGGTAGGCATGTTGTTTTTCAGCTCCAACACAGATTTCAGGAATGCTTTTATGCTATCAACTTCATCACAGTTTTTGCTCCCTTATATATCCCAAACCCCCAAATAAACACAATGCTGGGAGATGAAACTGCACAGGTGAGAAGATGAAAATCCCTAAGTGAAGGCAACATGTTCAGAGACAGAGCAGGTGATGCAAACACCAGGAAAAACTCTTCAGTTTTGCCAATGTAGCTCTTCTCTTACAGGTGATAATAACAAAATATTCCATTGATTGGGATCTCTTCTCCAAACATGGTGGTTTTGTCATGACTTGGAAAAATCGAGAAATAAGGTCAAATATACAGAGCAGCCTAACATTAACAGTCAATATATCATTCAAGGTTTTTTACCAAAGTTTGTCATGTTTACACTTAAATATAGCTATTTTCAATACGTGCAGTTTCATTCAATTATTTTCTTCAGAAATGACTGTCTGTAGAAACCTGTTGTGGGCAAGCAGAGTATCAGCCTAAAAACAGAGTTGGCACCATGAAACACTTTTGAAAAAGTTATGGTTACTTCAGTGTCTGGCTCAGCCTTTCCCCCTAACAGTTCAGTAGTATTCCTGACATTACAAACCAAGTATGAGGACAATTTCAAGTTCCCAGCATATCACTTTCAAACAAAACAAGGTGAGAGGTTGAGTTCTACAGGTAACTTTTAATGCAAGTCTTGAAAATTTGAGAAGATTCTGATATTGTTCCCTTCTCAATACATAGGATTNGTAACTAGATGCAATAGAATAAAAGCTTGATATTCAGTTTAAAAATGCTATCAATACAGAACAAGATTAATTGACATGCCTTTTATTTTCTCCTTTAAGAAAGGAAGAAAAATTCTGATACAATTTATATAAAACACTGTGCTTGTCCACCCAAAAATGTGAATGTGAGGCAAGACACTTTGCAGGAAGGCACCATCACAGCAATCTGCTCTATTATTATCATCTCAATAATCTGCCTCCTATTGCATAATTGACAACTAAGAAACTGTGAATATTTTCATGATAAAGCTAATCAGCTTTGGAATAGCACACTGAAAACCACAGCAATACAATTCTGGCAGACTGTGTATTTTCAGAGTTCACTCATAACAGCCATGAGAAGCACTCTACAAGGTAAATTTCTGATACAACTAAAAGATTATCCAATTAGTGCATTAATTTTTTTATAGAATGAGCTTTTCTGAGAGCAGTCTTCCTGGTTTATTTTAAGTAGTATTTGGCTCTTTCAGCATCCTCCTCTTCCCACTTCTTCTTCCTCATTTGTGCCATTTGCTGCAAGTCCACTAAACCAATAAGGTCTTTGAGAATTTTCAGCTTGGTAGGCATGTTGTTTTTCAGCTCCAACACAGATTTCAGGAATGCTTTTATGCTATCAACTTCATCACAGTTTTTGCTCCCTTATATATCCCAAACCCCCAAATAAACACAATGCTGGGAGATGAAACTGCACAGGTGAGAAGATGAAAATCCCTAAGTGAAGGCAACATGTTCAGAGACAGAGCAGGTGATGCAAACACCAGGAAAAACTCTTCAGTTTTGCCAATGTAGCTCTTCTCTTACAGGTGATAATAACAAAATATTCCATTGATTGGGATCTCTTCTCCAAACATGGTGGTTTTGTCATGACTTGGAAAAATTGAGAAATAAGGTCAAATATACAGAGCAGCCTAACATTAACAGTCAATATATCATTCAAGGTTTTTTACCAAAGTTTGTCATGTTTACACTTAAATATAGCTATTTTCAATACGTGCAGTTTCATTCAATTATTTTCTTCAGAAATGACTGTCTGTAGAAACCTGTTGTGGGCAAGCAGAGTATCAGCCTAAAAACAGAGTTGGCACCATGAAACACTTTTGAAAAAGTTATGGTTACTTCAGTGTCTGGCTCAGCCTTTCCCCCTAACAGTTCAGTAGTATTCCTGACATTACAAACCAAGTATGAGGACAATTTCAAGTTCCCAGCATATCACTTTCAAACAAAACAAGGTGAGAGGTTGAGTTCTACAGGTAACTTTTAATGCAAGTCTTGAAAATTTGAGAAGATTCTGATATTGTTCCCTTCTCAATACATAGGATTGCATTTATTTACATGTATTTTTACTTTATGCTATATGTTCATATTACCAGTTACCTTTCTCATTCTTAAACAACAGCACAAATGGTTTACAGTCATGACACCTCACAGTAGCCTTGTTTTTTATTTATGCAAAATTTTAAAAAAATTCAGCATAAATACAATTTTTAAATTTTCTGACAAGTCAGGATTTTCTCCTCATTTATTAACAGTTGTGTCTGGCAGAGCACACCAAAGGTGCTGATACTCATGACTAATCTAGACGAAGTTCAAGTTAGCTGACAGGAGGTAATTTTCTTCAGTTCTTCATTTGACTCTTACTCATCCCAGGTATCTCCATATTTATTTACTTTAACTAAAGAAAACAAAAGAAAAAACAAAAGTAGTCATGTGATAGTTTAACTGCTGAAGATTATCATATACAGTGCCAAAAAGTATAATGAAGTGCACAGCCATCTGAAGTGGTGTGTGGGGAGAGAGTCAGTCACAGCACAACAGACACATAATTAAAGCTACTTTTGAATAAATGGGGAGAAGAGTTTGCTAATCACTTTACCTTAATGAATTAATATTCAATCAGGACGCCTACTGTGCTAATTCCTGCTGTACAGAATTTGTAATTACTTTAAAACAAATGTAACACGTGAATGAAACAAAGACAATTGGAGGAAACAGGCAAGGAATGTTACAATAAATAATGAGGCCACATAATCTGGTTACATGCACAGTTGGATGTATTCGGGATAGTTAAAAACACATTCAAAGACAAACAAACAGAAATCAGTAATCCCAACTAGGAAACTACTCAGCCATTATTATTTGGCAGCTTCCTTTAGCACAGGATTGAGTCAGAGAGGAAAAACCCAGGGTAGAGGTCTAACTTTGCTCAGTGTGCCACTGTAACTGAACAACGACCAGAAAGTGAAAATGGGCTCTCTTGAGAGTGAGCTGCAAAGTCCTCTGTAA
>WBNQ01053962.1:3228-14394 GCA_013401375.1 Spizella passerina | reverse complement strand
GGTGGGAAAGGTGAGGGAAAAAATTATGGCAAATGTGAGGGCACAGAAGGTGTTGTAATGACAGCCTCATGGGGTCCGGTTTGGCTAGCTCTGGATCACCGGCTTCAACCAACAAGGACAAAAGCAAAAGACGGGAGGCGTTCTTCTTGGGGTGAATATCCCACAACTTTATTGTGGAACACCTCCAGGGGAAAGAGAGAGTTTGGGAGGTAGGTCTGGGAAGAATCCGTCCAGGAGAAAAAGAGATTGAATGCCTAATGTTGGGAGATTTTAAACCCAGGGGAAGGAGGGGTGGAGGGAAGGGACCACAGCCAATGGGATACAACTGATGGGAGGGGCGAGGGAGGAACTAACCTGGGGAAAGACCCTCACCAAGGGGCTTTGGGGGAGAGGCGAGAACAGAACAAATCATGTGATACAAATAAACCACTTAGAGCAACATACAACTACTCACTGCAAAAGTCGAATCACCCAGTGCAAAATAATAACTAAATAAACTACTCAGTGCAACACAACAAGAAGGGTGGGAAGTGTAAGGGGAGAAAAATGGCAGGAAATGTGAGGGGCCAAAATGTCAAGAAATGTCAGGGGGAAAAGGGCAGGAAACATGAAAGGAGAAAGGGAAGGAAATTTGGGGAATAAAGGACAGGAAACATGAGGAGAAAAAGACAAGGAAATAGAGGAAAAAATCTGTGCAAAATATAACTTGGGGGAAAAGGATGAGAAACAATGGGAAACAGTCCCAAAATGGTTGGAAACTCTAGGTGAAAATGGTAGGAAAAGTTATTAATAAGGAGAAAATTGTGAGAAAAATTACATGAACCCAGGGATCTTCTGTTCAGGTTCCTGCTCAGATGCAGCAGCTCCAGCTATTCCTGTGTTACTGCACCATGAATAAATGGCTTGACAGAACAAGTTATCTGAGGCTGTCATGGGAAACCTGGGGTTGAAGTGGTGAGGAAACCTGGTCTGACTTTGGGACTGGGGGCTGTGGGGTCTCAAGCAGGGACATGTGGGGACACTGGAGCTGCCACTGTGAAGGGCCTCCAGTCCCAGCAGTTAAAATCTCTGGCCTTGGGAGTTTTCCGGGAGAGTCTTGGGAACAGTCAAACTGGATCATTTCCTTAACATTGTCATGGCCACAGCAAGTCCTTGCACTATTGTTTTGGCTGGTTCCCTCTTTGCCCACTTCCTCAGAGCCCCCAAACCCCCCACTAGGGACCCCCAAAACTTCCCTGGAACCCACAAACCTAGCCCTCCAGGATCCCACAACCTCCCCCCTGGCTGCCTCCAAGCACCTCTGGGACTCCCCAACTCTCCCCCCAGGGCCCCAAACTCCAGGGTCCCTGAAACATCCCTTTGATACTCCCACCCTACCCCTCCAGAACCCCCAAACCCCATAGGGACCCTCAGCTGGAGCCACAGCTGTGCAGGGCATTCATTTATTGACCCTGACAGTTGATAGAGGGTGGATTGGGGGACCTCACAGTTACTCAGTCTGTGCAGAACCTGGGGCAGCTGCAGACTCTCACCTGTCCCTTTCTACTCCCAGGCAGCATGTTCAGCTCCCAGGCAGGGACATCCACTGATGATGAGTGATACCCTCCCTGCACACTGGTCCCTTCCCACAAGCTGCAGTTCTTCAGGACCTGCTCCAGCATGGCATCTCAGCTCCTGCCAGCAAACCTCCTCCATCCCCGGCTTCTCACAAAGTTCCATCCTCCTTCAGGCATTGTGGACGACCTGACAGAAGCACAGTGTGTGTAAGACATTCTGACTGTTGTGTGAGCAAAACTGTGATTGGAAAGAGAAGGTCCCATGGAGGTAGGGCAGTGGGTTCTGAGCCAGCCTCCTTTGGTGTTCAGGATGTTCATCTCCCCTTTCCTCCCAATGTCCTCCCTTCCTGGAGGAGGGTTCCAAAATGCCAGCACCCTATGTTTATTTTACAGAAGAGGCTGCAGCAGCTGAACTCCAAAAGGAAGGAGACCCCTGTGATTTCCTTTCTTCTCTTTCTCTTCCTCTTCCTTTTTCTCTCACTCACTCCCTTTGTTTACCCCAGCTCTGGACCATCCATGCATCAGGAGCAGTGTGGTATCCAAGGACTGCTGATATTCTTTGTTCTCTCTTACTGTTTGCTCTGTTTTCCTACTTAGTCTCTCTCCTCCCTTGCTTTGTCTGGGCAGACTGTGGCTGTCACATGGTGCCCCATACTCTGTACTGAAGTTTGCCGTGGGACTGGAAACTTGTGCAGTTGTGTTGGGGCTGTGAGCCACAACCTTTGAGAAGTGTGTGCTGGGAGTTGTGAGTTATTGAAGTGTACTGTAAAAATTCAGGGCTTGTTTTGAGAAGTGTATTGTAAAGTGTGAGGGCTTGTCAGCTAACTCTTTTTCAGTCTAAACTGGGGGGTCCATTCCTGGAATTAAGGTGCAATAAAGCACAGGAGCTCTCTCACATGTGGTCTGGTGTCTTTATTCAGCCTGGTGAGAATTTACAGCAAACAGGTAGAAATTTCAAATTTTGTGACAGACTGTTCTAGGGTTACTTTATGATGCTTGTATCCCCAGTCGTCTGCTCTGTTTATGCTGGATATTATATTCCATGCCTTCAAAACTGCTTCTCAGAGTGAAGGCGGGGAGGAGAAGCACAGAGGTTTTTTTATCAGCCTCACTCACTCACTCACTCCTCCACATTCAGCTGGACTGTGTCATCTAGGCACGGATGGGGCAGAACACCACACTCCTTTTGCTAGTTAGTTAGTTAGTTAGTTAGTTAGTTAGTTAGTTTAGCTAGCTGAGTCCAAGAGCTTTCCATGGACTGTTTTTCTTTTTCTGTCTTGGAACCATTCAAACCTGCTCCAGACCGGGACCTGGGGAAACACAGAGAACACTTTGCAGCCTTCCAGGGCCCTCTCTGCAGCCTTTCCCAGTGCTGGAGGGATTGATAACAGAGCAACCACCCACCGGAGAGAGTTTCTGAATTTGTCATCTCTTCAGAGCAGTGAATGAGTTTTGTCATCCAGTATTGTTCATTTTATGTGCTGGAGGGTGCTTTGCCTGTTAAATAAATAGGTTCTTTCCACTTCTCTCTGAGGAATCCTTCCTGAACCGACTGGGGGAGGGGCTGTGTGGGTTTACTTTTTTACTTTTTCTCCCAAATTTGCCCTAAACCAGGACACAAACAGAAATTTCCCGAGTTTTTGGAAAACCTGGTAGCTTGGAAGAAAGAGGCCAGGACCATTTTTACACTCATTTTCCCTGCATGTGCCCAAACTGATCCAAGAGAGCAACTGAGAGGGAGCAGAACAGCCTCCTCAAACTTTGCATTACAAAGGAATAGCTGGTTTTCTTGCAGAAAGATTGTGGTTTGTTTTGACCCGTCAAACCAATGAAGAAAGGTTCAGGGCTGGTCTGTCCTCCAGAAACAGAACAAGGGCAGCCGGGGTTTGCTGTGCCGTCAGAGCCCAGGATGCCAAGTCTTGGTGAGGTTTTAGTGATGCAACCTCAAAGACCTGTGCTCTCCCCGTGCCTGAAGGGGGAGGGTCCCTCTCTGAGGGAGGCATTTGCTGGAAAGGTGGAAGCTGAAGGGCTGGCCGCAGGTGAAGTGCAATTTGTTGTGCTGCGTCTCTGTGCGTATGTGGAGAGGATTGTGTTGATGGGATGAATGATTGGCCCAAGTGGTAGTGGGATGTGTTGGTAGCTGGAGTGTCACAGAGTCATGGTTACTTCAGGCGTTCTGGTGGGAAGCAATGGGGCAGCGGCATGTGGTGGTGAAGGAGGACAGGCAGAGGGCAGGCGGGGAGCGGACAGTGCTTGCTGCAGCTGGGGAGATCCACAGCAAAGGCCCGGAGTCCAGCTCGGCCAGAGAGAACTGGTTTACCCAGAACTCAGCAGCCTGGTCCACCCCATTGGCCTCTTTGGCCAGTGTTGTGCAATTAGGACCCTGGGGACACTTCCTCAATTCCATTCCTAGACCATGTCAGCACAGCAATGAGACGTCACTGTACTTGTCCATCTCATCAAGGAGGAGGACACTCTGGTCTCTCAGCCCTGGGACACACCACAGGAAAATCTTTGTGGGCCCTGTGGCTCCCTGGGCAAGTTCCAGAGCAAACAGTCCAGGCAGTTGCCTGAAATGCTTTCCCAGCTGGCCCACAACACGTCTCTGATGGATCTGCAGTGTC
Organism: Spizella passerina; assembly: GCA_013401375.1. Lineage (NCBI taxonomy): Eukaryota > Metazoa > Chordata > Aves > Passeriformes > Passerellidae > Spizella > Spizella passerina. The sequence continues at coordinate 10,214 of WBNQ01053962.1, read as the reverse complement.
CCTATGGAAAGAGAGGTGCAGAATCCTTTAGTAATCCCACAGGATGTCATACAGAAACTGAAGGCATGGACTGCTCTCAGGAACCACTTCTCAGCGAATTTTCACTTTTTGGATCCCCCAGAATGCTCAATGTCTTCCTGGTGCCTCAGGCTCTGAGTCAACAGGGCTTATCAGAGATGCAGGCAAGGGACTGACATCCATCCTCCTGACTGGGCACCCCTGTTTGCCCAGTTAGCTTCGAGTGGCTGCCCAGGGAGAAACACCTGCTCCCCCATATCCCTTGGGACAGGTACATCCTTCTCTGGGAAAGCACTGGCCTGAGCCCAGGGCCCGGGCATTGCAGTGACACTATGTGGGAGCAAGGGCCTTGGGGATCTGTGTGCAAATCCCAGTGAGGGACAGTGCTGGACTAAGAACCTTGTTGGAGATGGCGTCTCTGGCTCCTCTCATGCAGAGCAGCTGTGCAGAGTAGGACCCAGATGGGAGGGCACAGTGGCTGAGAGTGTGATAGGGTGAGGGTCAGGGGAGTAGATATTCCTGTCTGGAATCTGCTCTGGGGCTGGAGACTGGACCAGTTTGGGGCCTGCAGAGCTGGGAAATGGGGTGGTATTGGATATGGCAAGTGCCACACCTGAGTAACTCTCCAAGCCTCAGCCTTTGTCTTCAGGTGATCAAAATCCTCCAGTTCTCTGGGGGGGCTGGTGGAAGATGGATTGTGTTGGAGTAGGGATTCACTTGTCTCCAGCTCCCTACCCGACCCTTTGGCCCCTGCAGGTGTCTTGGCCCTTCCAAGGGCAGGTGCCCTGAGCAGGAAGCTGGAGGGATGTCACAGGGGTTGGATGCGTGCCCTAGGTGAGATGGACTCTGGACTGGGCTTGTGGGCAGGACTGGGGTTCTGTGCCAAGCTGGGCTTTGGCCTGGGGGCTGTCAGGGAGGGGACAGGGAGGAGTCCTGGAAGGGATAAAGCTGCTCCTGTCCTGGTGCAGCCTCAGCCAGTGCTGGCAGTGCAAGAGGAAGATGAAGGTGGCTGTGCTCAGCGTGGTCCTGCTCTTCTCCATTCTGCTGTACCCCCTGGCACAGGCCAAGGTGAGGCAGTGATATCACGGGGTCCCCACATCCTACCCTTTGTAGCCTTCCATCCCATCCACTTGGAGTCTTCAGAAATCTTTTCCCTTGTATCTCATCTTTGTCCTACCCAGGGTCCCCAGATGCCCACCTACTGACCATTCCCACTTCCTTTCTTTGCCTTTTTTCCCCTCAGTCCCTTGCTTTTCTCCCTGGCAACTGCAGCGGTGTCTCTTGGCATCATGCCTGGATTCACCTGCCACTCCCAAACCCTCTCCCAGTCTTGTAGTTTTCTCTTCATCCATCCTGTTTCTTCTTTCCACTCCAATCCCCTCTGTTTCACTCCCATGTCCCCAGACCGGAATTCCTTTCTCCTCCCCTGCATCCAACACAGAGTCCCTTCCACATCCCAAATCCCTTGTCCTCCCCAGTTCACTCCAGCTCAGTGTCTCTGGGTCCTCCCAGCTCACTACAACCCCCTTGGAGGTGCTGAATTCCCATCCATTTACGTGCCCCCTGCCTCCCCCTGCTTTTGTCCCTGCAACCTTGTTGCCCCACAGCCCCATATGTTTCAATCCAGAACCATGGTTTGTTCTCCTTTCCCAGGCACTCCTACAAGTAACTGAAAATGATCTTTGGGAGGTGAGTAGGGCGTGGGATTGGAGGGAATCCAGTCTGGGAATTAGGGGGCAGCTCAGTCTCCCTATCCCTTGCTGGCACCAGGGACATCCCAGTGGCCAACGAGGTCTCCTGTTTTCTCTGCAGATGGATTTAGACAATGTTGAGATCCTGAAGACACCTCTGGTGGATACCCAGAGTTCTGTTGGTGTCAAGCCCTCCCCTTGCATGGCCACCACATCCCAGACCATCCCAGTGCATCCCAGCACAGCCCAGTGATGCCTCAGACAACATGCCTGTCCCTTGGAGTTTTGCCAGAAAACCCCCTTGACAAGGGCCCCTGTTGCATTCCTATCCCTGTCACTCCTGGATCCCCTGGATGGCCCATGATGCAGCTCCTGCCCCAGCTGTGCCTTTTGGCCAGGAACCCAGTGCTTCTGAGCAGGAATACAGCAGTTCCTGCATCTCTTTGTTGCCCTGTAGACCCCTTCCCCAAGGGGCCCTCACTTTCCCCTTCCTTCCCAGTCCAACCCAGTGCCCCACGGTGTGTCTCTAATGAGTCCTTTTTGTCCCCAGCCCCCTGTGGCTGAAAAGCTGGTGGGTCCTTTGTGGCAGAATCGCCTAGCTCTTGATCTCCATGGGTAAGTCAGCAGTTCCTGCAGAGAGAGGGATGGGGACAAGGCCCCTCTCCTGTCCCATTAGGTTCTGGTGGGTCACATTCTGGACTCTATGTTTTAGGATTGTAAGAGTTGGTGACATCCATGTCCAGTCTGCTCCAGAGGCGTCAGGAGATGATCATCCCTGAATGAATCTCCTGTTTTCCCTTAAGCCCAGGGGCAGTTCTCTTGAATGATCAATAAACCCCTTCAGCAAACCTATAGCTCTATGCATGTGTCCATGGGTCTGAATTTCTACTGTCCTTGTATTCGACTGGCCAGGGCATTGCAGAGACCCTCTGTGGGACAAGGGCCCCTGGGGAGCTGTGGCCAGGTCTCACCTGGGGCTGTGGTGGTGATGGAGCCTTCTTGAGGATGGGGTCTCTGGCACTCTGTGTGTGGGACAGCTGTGCAGAGAGGGTGCTCTGAGAGGGTAGAGTGGCTGCAGGTATGATAGGGTGAGAGGCAGGTCAGGGTATATTCCCCTCTGGAATATGCTTTGAGGCTGGAGACAGGACCAGTTTGATGCCTGCAGGGTTGAGAAATGGGGTGCTGTGGGTGTGGGCAGTTCTGAGCAGTTCCTGAAGCCACAGCCTTGTCTGCAGGTGATCACCATACCCCATTGCCTGGAGATGCCAGTTATGCAGCTGATCCTATTGCCCATGACCCAATTGTTCTCCCATATGTTGTATTTGAGGCTGGGGTCAGCTCTAGAGTGTCCTGCAGGGAAAGCTCCAGGAGGGGAGGAGCATTGGGAGATGTGGGGATCAGGCTCTGGGGGACTGTTGGAGGACGGATTGTGTTGGAGCAGGGATCCACTTGCCTTTGGCTCTGTCCTTTGTCCCCCAGAGGTACTTGGGCCCATATAGGGGCAGCTGCCCCATGCAGGAAGCTGGAGGGATCCTGGACAAGGGGGTTGGATGCATGCCACAGGTGGGATGGACTCTGCGCCGGGGCTGGGCTTGTAGCAGATGGGCAGGCGGCCAGTTATCACGAGTCCACCGAGATGCCAGCAGCGCTGCCATATTGCTACGTCTAGGCGGAATTCTGACTTAGAGGCGTTCAGTCATAAGCCCGCAGATGGTAGCCTCGCGCCAGTGTCTCCTCAGCCAAGCGTACGCACCAGGGGTCTGAACCTGCGGTTCCTCTTGTACTGAGCAGGATTATTATTTCAAAAACAATTAATCAGTAGGGTAAAACTAACCTGTCTTACAACAGTCTAAACCCAGCTCACGTTCCCTATTAGTGGGTGAACAATCCAACTCTTAGTGAATTCTGCTTCACAATAATAGGAAGAGCTGACATCAAAGGATCAAAAAGCAACATTACTATGAATACTTGGCTGCCACAAGGCAGTTATCCCTGTGGTAACTTTTCTGACACCTCCTGCTTAAAACCCAAGAAGCCAGAAGGATCATGAGGCCCCACTTTCACGGTCTGTATTCGTACTGAAAATCAAGATCAAGCGAGCTTTTGCCCTTCTGCTCCGTGGGAGGTTTCCCTCCTCCCTGATCTCGCCTTAGGACACCTGCGTTACACTTTGACAGGGGTACTGCCCCAGCCAAACTCCCCACCTGCTGCTGTCCCTGGAGTGGGTCATGGCTGGCATGTGCTGGCCACTTGGTGCCAGAAGCAAGAGCCCCCCTTGGGGCTCACCCCCTGGCTCACCGGGTAAGTGAAAAAATGATCAGAGTGATGGTATTTAACCAATGACTGAGATGCTGGCAGGCGGGTCATCCCGCACTGCTGAGTGCGCACCTGGCCTCCCAATTATTCTACACCTCTCATGTCTCTTCACACACCAGACTAGAGTCAGGCTCAACAGGGTTTTCTTGNGCTTTTGCCCTTCTGCTCCGTGGGAGGTTTCCCTCCTCCCTGATCTCGCCTTAGGACACCTGCGTTACACTTTGACAGGGGTACTGCCCCAGCCAAACTCCCCACCTGCTGCTGTCCCTGGAGTGGGTCATGGCTGGCATGTGCTGGCCACTTGGTGCCAGAAGCAAGAGCCCCCCTTGGGGCTCACCCCCTGGCTCACCGGGTAAGTGAAAAAATGATCAGAGTGATGGTATTTAACCAATGACTGAGATGCTGGCAGGCGGGTCATCCCGCACTGCTGAGTGCGCACCTGGCCTCCCAATTATTCTACACCTCTCATGTCTCTTCACACACCAGCCTAGAGTCAGGCTCAACAGGGTTTTCTTGCCCGCTGATTCCACCAAGCCCATTCCCTTGGCTGTGGTTTCGCTGGATAGTATGTAGGGACAGTGGGAATCTCATTCATCCATTCATGTGCGTCACTAATTCGATGACGAGGCATTTGGCTATTTTTCGAACAGATCATGTCATCTGCACCTTTTCCAGGTTAGTCAAGGTGGCCCGTCCACCTGTCAAATGGCATACAGCCAAGTGACACAAGGCAGTGACTTTTTGCAGAGGAATGAAAGCACGCGTTCATGGCCCATCTTGCCTGCCAGGTGGCCTCACATAGTGACATGGCCTAACAAGTGATGTAGCCCTGTAACGACATGAATCCAATGCCCCAGCGGCCCAGACCCTGCCGCATAATCCCTCTCTCAACAACTGAGAGATTGGCAAGATGCGAACCATAAAAGTCTGGAAAGAACTGCTGCTGGGTTGGGGTGGTCTGTTCCCCCAGCCTTGCTGCCCCTACATTAACAGGTCTGTATCACCTTGGAATGGGGCTTTAGTGGCGGCTGCTCTGTCATACAGTTGCCCATAGGCTGGCCTTGGTGATCAAGGTAGCCCTCTCCCCAGTACCAGCATTTAGGAAAGGAGACTCGTTAATCCCTGTGGTTCACCCATGCTTCATTGAATTTCTTCACTTTGACATTCAGAGCACTGGGCAGAAATCACATTGTGTCAACACCCGCCTTGGGCCTTTGGGATGCTTTGTTTTAATTAAACAGTCGGATTTCCCTGGTCCACCTCAGTTCTAAGCCGGCTGCTAGGCACCAGCTGAGGCGGGGCACAGGCCCAGGGATCTCCCCCGGGGACCCTCCCCCACATGAACCACTTGGCCAACGCCAGCCACGGCAATGCTCGCATAACAGCTGCCCATGACATACCATGGAAACCCCGCCAGCAGAACTGACAGGGTGGTGGCACATGGTGATGTCTATGACAATGGCGGCCGCTGCTGCTGGGGCGCCAGCTGCAGCAAGGAGGAGGGTGGGCAGCACCTGCCGCAGCCAGGGCAATCCATGGGAAATGCCCAGCATGCGTCCAGAGCTGCTGCCACGCACATGCACACATGCCCTGGCGCCCGGGCGAGCCACGCGGAATTCACTCACCTGTGCACAGCGTCTTGTCCTGCCATGGTGCGCACTCAGCCCCGCTTCACGCCCCAGCCTGCCTGATCCAGACCTTAGAGCCAATCCTTATCCCAAAGTTATGGATCTGGCTTGCTGACTTCCCTTACCTACATTTTTCCAATATGCCAGAGGCTGTTCACCTTGGAGACCTGCTGCGGATATGGATACGGCCTGGCGCAAGACTTACCCTCTCCTCTGGATTTTCATGGGCCAGCAAGAGCTCACCAGACGCTGCTGGAACTGCAACGCTTTCCAAGGTGCAGGCCCCTCTCTTGGGGCAAGCCCATTCCAGGGTGCCCGGCCCTTCACAAAGAAAAGAGAACTCTCCCCAGGGGTCTCGCTGGCTTCTCCAGGATCAGATGCGTCACCGCACTGGGCACCTCGCGATACCCATCTCCGCCATTCCAGATTCGGGGATCTGAACCCGACTCCCTTTCAATCACCTGAGGGCAACGGAGGCTATCACTCGCCCTTTCGGAACTGCGCTTGCCTATTTCTTACAACTGACTGACCCATGTTCAACTGCTATTCATATGGAACCCTGCTCCACTTCGGCCTTCAAAGCTCTTGTTTGAATATTTGCTATGACCACCAAGATCTGCACCTGCGGCAGCTCCACCTAGGCCCACGCCCCAATCTTCAAGGTGCACCGCAGCGGCCCTCCTACTTATCACAGCCTAGCCCCTGTGGGACTGGTGGCAATGGCTGGGTATGGGCCTTACATTCCAGCGAATCAATTTTCAGAGCTAGTTGATTCAGCCGGTGAGTTGGTACACACTCCATAGCGGATTCCAACTTCCATGGCCACCATCCTGCTGTCTAGATCAACCAACACCTTTTCTGGGCTCTGATGTGCATTGGCATTAGGCGGCTGTCGTGGTCTGACCGGAAATGGGTGGTTGGATTTTAAGATGAGCACCTGGTTTGACCAGTGGGGGTTAGATCCGCCTCTTGAGACCACAAACCCAAGGAGTTAAAAAGCGGCGCTTTTCCTTCAGAGGCCTTTTGGATTTCCAGCGGCAAGGAGTTGGGTCTCTCCCCCGGCCCAGTTGCTCGCTGGGCGGGGGGAGGGGAAAGCCATGCGGCCCGGCCTGGGAGAGGTAGGCCTGGCCTCCCCCAAGGGTGGAAGGAAGAAGTAAAGAAATGCCGGGAAGCAATGGGCAGCCTGTTCCCCCCCCTCTTGGAGACAGACAGAGAGAGAGAGTGCAGCCTGTTACCTTGAAATTTAGTAAATATGTGCTGGCAGCAGGCAGCCCGGCTGAGGAGATGGGGGGGGGTGCAGCCAGGAGTCCAGCTGCTTGGAGGAGTTTTTAAC
>WBNQ01053961.1:5232-21316 GCA_013401375.1 Spizella passerina | reverse complement strand
CCCATTGTCAGACTTATTTAAATGCCTTTTCTGGAAGTGCAGACATGGAATGTCAGGGCAAGGAGAAGCAGAGGGACACCAAGGGAACAGCTCTGGCTCCTGCTGGGAATGGGAAGAGGGAAATGATAATCTCCCACTATAAAGTTTAACTTCCCAACTTTCTGGGATGAGTCAGGAGTTGGGAAATGCAAGGAAAGGTTCATCCTCCTGCCCTGTGGAGGCTTTAAAGCTCCTGGAGGACATTTTCCCCTTCCCAATCCATGGAAAAATGTGGCTGTTCCTGGGAGCTGGAAGCTGCAGGAACACCCAGAGGTTTTCCCTAAAATCCCTGGGTTTGCTCCAAGCTTGGTAAAACCGCTCATTGGAATTTTTATCGTGGCTTTTCCTGCCTTTAGGCTCAGCTCCCGAATCCTATCCTGAACTGAAAGTTGGGAACCAGCTCCACCAAATCCCATCCTGCCAGGAGCACGGGAGCCTGGAGGTTGAATTCCATTTGGAAAAGCAGGAAAGGGAAGGCAGAGCTCCACAAACCAGGAACGATTCCTTCAGGACAAAAGGATGTGGAGCTCCAGGTGTTTTTGTGCCAGCCTTGCTTGGAGAGGAGAAAATCTGGGATTTGCTCAGCTGGAGGCCCAGGGTGGCTCAGGTATCCTTGAAATCCTGGAAGAAACCCCAAATCCAGCATTTTGGCCCCATCCTACTGACAGGAAATGGTTATTTTTGGAATAATGGGGTCGTGTATAACCACGTCTCACCTTCCAGGATATTCTTGGAAGGATTTCTCTGCCTCCCTGGAATTCCAGCTGGCAGGAGGGGGCTCCAAAAGGATGGGGGCTGTGTTCCTACAATCCACTACAAACTGAGTGGGGAAAAGGGAATAAAGGCAGGGAATGAAAGCTGAGCTCGGTGAGGGGGCACCAGGCAAGGCTTCGGAGCCCTGGGCCTCTCTGACCATTCCTTTGACTTCCAGAGCAGATTCCCACTGGATTTGTTTCATTCCATGCTCAAGTGGCCAAGTTATCCATCATAAAAAAACGAGGAAAACCCCTCAAAAGTCATGGATCCAACTTTTGTTCTCTGGGATCATTTCCCCCTCAATTCCATCCTAAATCCAGTTCCCAGGACCCGTAGGAGCCCTCTGGTGTCCCCATCCCAATCCAGGCTCCTCTCTGCCCATTCTTTTCCTCAGCAGCATCCACAAAACTTGTGGAAACTGGGATGGACTCCAGCCCATCCCCTTTTATCCATCTCTGGCAGGAACTCCCCAGATCCCTGAGTTTCAGGGAAAAGCTGGAGCAGCAGCTCTGTAAGTCACCTCCAGCTCTGACTGGATTTAGGAGTTGTGGGGAATTGCCTCACAATTATTCCTCACACCAATCCCNTTTTATTTTTATTTTTATTTTTATTTTTATTTTTATTTTTATTTTTATTTTTATTTTTTTATTATTGGCATTTTACAGGTTGAAAAATCCCATTTCCTTCCTTGTTTCCCAAGGAATTTTCACAGCTCTCAGCACTGGGCAAGGCAGGACAAGATGGATTTCCCAGGATGTGCTTGAGGCAAAGCTGGCCCAGATTCCTTGTCCTTTTTATAATCCAGCTCATCATTTTAATCAAGAACAACTCCAGGATTTCTCTGTAATCCATGGAAAGCTCTGTCCTGTGAGAATTCCATGCTGGATCACCCTTGGAGTTTGTCTCTTCTCTGGAAGGTGCCACATCTGCCCACAGCTGCTTCCTCACTCTGTTTTAAGCCAGTGAAGAATAAGCAGGAGCCCAGCCCGTTGCAGGCGTGCAGAATCCATGGATTTATGGCCACATCCCATAAAACCAAGCCATGAAATCCTATCTGTCACCAAGGGAATGAGCAGTTCCTTGTTCAGCACCTCCTGGCCCCATTCCAGCGGCAGGACAAGGATCCATTGTAACTGCTCCGAGGTTACTCAGCCCCAATTCCCACCTTCCTTGTTCCCAGCTTCTCCTTTCATTCCATTTCCACTCCCTCGGAATGTCCTTGCTGGAGAATCCAACAGAAAACGAGGTTTGCTCACTTTATTATTTTCTTTTTCTGGAGGGATTCTGCCCTTCTTTTGTGGATTTGTGCTGGAAAATCAGAGTCACTGGGCTTGGAAGGCACCTCTGCATATCCTTGGATCCCAATTCTTTGCTTTCAGTGATGTCTCCATCAGAATGTGGGATGTGACTGAATTCCCATCTCTTTTTGGGGTTAAAAAACACAAGCACTGCCCAATCCAACAGGTCATGAAGGGAGAATAAATTGTATCCACAAAAAGGCCATGGAATATATCCATATATATCCATATATGTACGGATGAAAGGAATTCTGTCTTCATAGTGGCACAATGAGAGGGAAAAAAGGGAAATTTGGATCCCAAGTGGCTGAGTTTGGTCCCTGTTTTCTCTCCTTTCCATCCTCTCAGGAAATCCAAGGTGCCAAGGAAGTTTAGCTGGAATTTCTGGAGCGCCGGATGCACTTGGTGTTCTCTGGCATCAGGAAAATTGCTGCTTTATCCTGTTGGTGATTTTTCATCTGGATTCCCCACAGCCTGGAATTCGGTGGGGTGGGATCTGCTCTCGGGATCTCTGGAGCAGCAGGATCCAGGCCTTGCTCCAAGTCCCCTCCCTGGGACAAGCTCTGGTGGCACTTTGGAGCTCCAGGATGGGGGAAGAACCTGGAGCTGCTGAAGGATGCGGAGGAAAAGTGGAGCTTCCATCCTTTACCTTGGGAAAAGGGAATGGTCTGGATATTCAGCATCAATCAGTGACTCTTAGGGGTGTAATCCCAAAATTTCATCCTCTCACAGAATCCCTGGGTGGTTTGGGCTAGGAGGGATCTAAAGGATGATCCCATCCCACCCCTGCCCCAGGGTGATCCAGCCTGGCCTTGGGCACTGCCAGAGATCCAGGGGCAGCCACAGCTGCTCTGGGAATTCCATCCCAGCCAGGAATTCCCAATTCCCAATCTCCCATCCATCCCTGCCCTCTGGCAGTGGGAGCCATTCCCTGTGTGCTGTCCCTCCATCCTTGTCCCCAGTCCCTCTCCAGCTCTCCTGGAGCCCTTCAGGCCCTGCCAGGGGCTCTGAGCTCTCCCTGGAGCTTCTCCTCTCCAGGGAACATTCCCAGCTCTCCAGCCTGGCTCCTGGTCCCTGTGCTGGTGGATCTGGAGCAGCTCTGCAGTGGGGTCTCACCTGAGGGGCAGAGGAGCAGAATTCCCTCCCTAATCCTGTGTCCCACCCTTGGGATCATCCCTGGGGCAGGGGGGGATCTCTGGTCTGGCCCCTCATCCATGAACATCCCAAATCCTTCCCTGCAGGGTTCTCCATCCATTCTCCACCCAATCCCTGTTTGTCCTTGGGGTTGCTCCCACCTGGATCCAGGACCTTGTCCTTGTTGAGTCTCATGAGATCCCTCACAAGGAGATTTCTGAATTCCCATTTTAACCGCTGCATTGTTGTGTATTTTTCCACATACAATTCCTGAAAATCAGCAATAATTCCTGCAAATCAGGAATATTTCCCATGAAATCAGTGACACTCTCAGACAAACCAGGCTCAGGCCTCCTTGCTGCCATTTGTGCCGAGGGTTTTCCCCTCCAACCTCCTTCAATGCTCTCTTGTCCACTTCCCATTTCAATTTAGCCCCCAAATCCTCATTTCCTTTCCCCTTTTTCCCTCTGGGCATTGCCAGGGCCAGGAGCTGCAGGATTAACCCTTGGGCTCTGCACAAAGAGGCTGCACAAGCTCCGGGAGAGCCTGGACAGAGATGCTGGATTGAAAGCATTCCCTGGCTCCCTCAGACAGCAGGAAGGTCTCCTCTGTCAGAGAGTTTTTCCCTGTGGCTTCCAGCACACACATAATTTTTGGGAATGAGGCCCCAGGGCCCTGCTGCAGCGGGGAACTGTTTTGATTGTAACAGGCTTTGATTCAGAGCAGCCAGAAATTATTTATTTTCCTTCAGCTTCCCTCCTCCCCCTGCATTCCCAGTCGGGATTGAGGAGCTCTGTTTGCTTGAGCCCTGGGATGAGCAGAGGGATCCTGCTGGAGCAGGACACCAAATCTCAGTTCAGATGCTCCAAAATTTGTTCCTTCTCCTATTCCCTGCAATTTGTGCTGGCAGGAAGGAATGGGAAGCACAGGAATGTTGGTCCCTTTGTAGGGAATCTCCCTGCCAGGAGTGATTTCCCTGCAGAAATGACAAGGAATTCCACATGATCCTGATGTTCTTGCCATAAATCAGTGGAAGATGAGCAAAGCCCTTCCCTGTTCCTCACTTTCCAGAGTATTTTGGGCCAGAAAATACCCAAAGAGATGCTGCCATGGCTGGAGGGAATGCCAGTGGCGCCCCAGCCCTTGGATTTGGATCATGGATTCCCATTGCTGTGACCTCTCCCTTCCTGCAGGACCCCAGGCCCTGCTCCAGCCTGGCTGGATAATGGGATTTCTGCCCATGGCAGAGGGTTTGGGAGCAGATTATCCTAAAGGTCCTTCCAACCCCACCACTCCAGGAATTTACAATTCCATGACTGTGTTTAATTAGGTCCAGCCTCAATTTGGTCTCTCTTGGGAACCACTGATGATTCCACAGGAATCCTGAGGGAGTTTCTGGAGCTTTGCAAAGTCACTGCTCCTCGTTTCATGCTTCCAAAAGTTTGCAGGTGGATCCCAAAGCTAAATAAAGCACTTTGAGGTCCACATTTGGGAACCACGACCGCCAAATCCTTGATGCTCCAGCTGAGGTGGAGCTCTGGAAAATTCCTGGACTGCAGATAAGATGTGTAGATAAGGAGGAAGGTGATGGGATACCAGCACAGGTGCCCAGAGCAGCTGTGGCTGTCCCTGGATCCCTGGAATTTCCCATGCCAGGCTGGATGGGGCTTGGAGCAGCCTGGGACAGTGGGAGGTGCCCCTGCCCATGGAATGGGATGATCCTTAGGATCCCTTCCCACCCAAACCATTCCATGACTTAGAGTTTTCCTGCTCCCCGCTAAATTTCCAGCTGATTTTTCCACAGCACAGTGAAGTGACCAGGGATGGATTTGATCGTTGATCCAGATTTTTGGGAATATCAGAACCAAAGCTCTGGAGCTCTGCTTGGATTGGCCTCCAATGGGCAGTGACAAACATCTCATCCCAACACTGGGACAGTCCTGGGACTGGGACAATCCTGGGATTTCCTGGATATTTCCCGTTATTCACAACCACCAGGGATTTCCTGTCCAAACAGACTTGGATAAAACAGTTTTCCCAAAATTCCCTTTTCCCTTCCCAAATCCTTTCTGGGATAAATTTTTTAGGTCCATTTGCACCGATCCCTTTTGGAGCTGTCACTTCCATGGCTCATCCCGTGTTCTCTTGGATGGGCCCTGGCTCCATGATCCCATCAGGGATGGACTGTGGCCTCTTCCATGGGTGGGAGCTCAGGATTCATGGCTGGAGTGACAATGACAAAAAGCCAAACCAGCTCAACCTGATCTCTCTCATCCTTGCAGGAATCAACAGCTCCCAGGATTTGGGAAGTGTGAGACCTCTCCCAGGATTTGGGAAGTGTGAGACCCTTCCTTCCCATCACGAGGTCAGGCTGATCCAGGTGATTCCGATTTTCCCCTTAAATCTCTGATGTCTTGGCAGAAATTTTGGGGTGGAAAAATCCAATATTTCCACTTCTCCTCCTGCTGAGACAGGAACAAACACGGCCAGGAGTGAATTTGGCCATCGGGATTTCTGTGGCTGTGACTCACCTGCTCAGGGAGACCAAACCCTCCCTCAGCCCAGACTGCCAACTGAGAGAGGCCTTGGAAGGGATCCTGAGACAACCAAAACTGGAACCTTTCACCCCATCCCCACATCACCTCCATCCCAGAGTGACTGAGGAGCAGGAGAAGATCCACAGCATTCCATCCTCCCATCAGCTCCATGCTCCTAAAAGCAGGAAAGTCCCATTCACAAATTCTTTTCTTTTCCCTATGCTCCGTGGGATTCCTTCCAGAACATTGTAAATGATTCTAATTTTGGGTGTCTTTCAAATCCAGGCAGGACTTGGGCTCTGCACAGCATTTCCCTGGTTGGCAGAGACTTTTTGGGGTGAATGGAGGAGGTTGTGAAGGGAAACAAAACCTCAGCTGAGTTTTGGTGACTGGAAAAGGAACAATTTGTTTCCGGAGCTGTCAAGGCAGTGTTTTTTTTGTCGACACCTCCTCTCACCAAACTGCAGAGCTCATCCCTGAAAAAACACTGTGGATCCATTTCTCTTCCCATTGAGAGCGTGGCTGGCATTCCTGGGTGATTTATCTGCCCACTTTTACGGATCACGCATTGGGAGCTAATTTGGGCTTGTGACAGCTGCTTAAAACTCATCCATTTGGAAAAAATTCCTGCTGTCAGAGGAATGAAACCAAGCTGATCTCTGTTTCTTGTAATGTTCAGGATGACAGGGACTCATGAGCTTCAAACAGTTTTTTTTCTGATTCTGGCCCAACTTTTGAGTCATTTTTCTTGGGTTTCATTGGTGGACGCTCAGCTGTAAGAAATCCGAGGTCTTGAGTGGGATGGGTGGGTTTGTAGATGGAATGGTTTGGGTTGGAAGGGAATTTAAGGAGTCCCGGTCCCACTCTGCCATATGCAGGGACACCTTCAACTGTGTTCCAAGCCCTGTCCAGCCTGGGCTTGGACACTCCCAGGGATGCAGGGGCAGCCACAGCTGCTCTGGGAATTCCATCCCAGCCAGGAATTCCCAATTCCCAATCCCCCATCCATCCCTGCCCTCTGGCAGTGAGAGCCATTCCCTGTGTCCTGTCCCCCCATCTCTTGTAATCAGACTCTTCATTGATTACTCATCCCTTATTATTCCTTTGACATTGCTTGGATAACAGGGACACTCCAGGAGATTCCTTTGGCCAGAATGAATTCCCAGGATTTGCCATTGAAATATTTTCTTTCTGTATTTCTGTGCCTTTGAGTTTTCATTTCAAAAGAAAACTGGCCCTGCAAGTCTTTGATGGTTGGTTTGGCTGTGCTTTAAAAACAACCACACAGGGACTAAAGAAATGCTTTATTGCCATTATCATTATCATTATCATTATCATCATAATTATTCTTTTTTATTGCTATCTCCCTTACAATTTTAGTTTTTCCTTTGGGATTCTCTGAGGACCAGAATCATCCCAGGATTCTTGTGCTCCTCTTGCTCAGCCTTCGCTCCTTCCAATCGGTGGCTTTGGGTGCTGGGGAGGAGCAGTGGAAGGTGATAAGCTCCAAGTGCCAGCTCAGCCCCTTGGGAAGAGCTGGGAGAGTTGGAGGGGGTCACATCCCACATTTGGGAAGGGAATCCCTGTGTGATCGCCTCTGGCTGTGAGGCAGGGATCAGCTTTGGGATGAGATGTTAAAGGTTCCTCCTTTCCCAGTGTGAGCATCCAGATGTTCTCCATGGCAGCACCTCGGATTGGGGCTCTCAGGATGCTCAGGGGCCTCGCCCAAGATCCAGGCTGGATCCACCTCCCCCCTCTTTTGGTGTGGAGCACTTTGGATCCTTGATAGAATCACAGAATCCTTAAGTTTGGAAAAGATCTCCAATATCAAATCCAACTGTCCCCAGCACTGCCAAGGCCACCAATGACCATGTCCCCAAGTGCCACCTCCACATGGATGTAAATCCCTCCAGGAATGGGGCCTCCATTGCTGCCCTGGGCTGGAGAGCTCTTTCCAGGAAGAAGTTTTCCCAAAATCCAGCCAAAACACCTCTGGCCCAGCTCGAGGGCAACAACTGCACGTTCTCAGCCTCCTGGTGCTCTGAGGACATTCCAGGCGCACATTCCTGCTGGATCTCATCTCCAGCAGGACAGGAGATTCCCCAGATAATTTGGGAACAACCTCAGTGGGCTCAGGCTCTGAGTGGTCCTGTCAGCATCTTCCCAGATCCTGCTGAACTCCTGCTCCTGGGACTGTGAATCACTCTAAAATCCAGGAACATGAGCCGAGGTGATGCGCGATTTATGAAATCCAACACCACGACACCACGGGAGCTGTAAAATCCAGGGAATTCTGGAGTTCATATACACATCAACGCCATGGAGCGAGGAGTCCCAGCAGGGAGGGAAAAAAGGCATCTGGACGTCTTGATACCAACAAAGTGTCAGCAATTTGGAAGGAAAACACGGAAAAACATTGCCCAAAGGGCTCCCTCAGCCCTTAAGAAAATGAAAATAACAAATCCTCTTCAGTTTATTGAATAAAGTGCGGATGTTTTCCTGGGGTTTTCATAGTCATCTGGAATACATTAAGGGGAAAAGAGATGTCAGAAAATTGGGAATCAGGATCAAATAGCAGATGACATTTCAATTTCAGATCTCACTTCCGTGAGCATGGGACTCATAAAAATAACCTGGGTATCAGACACAGAACGCGCCGGCACAGGCAATCAGTTCTCCAGGGATTTTGGGAATGAAACACATGGATCATTTAAATTAAACCTGAGGGAGATCCGAGCAGGACCTGGACCTTGGGAGAAGCCTCTGCTTCATCACTGGAAGAACTCATTTATAAATGACCAGATCTCGGTCTGAATGGCATTTTATATCCTGGAAGTGGGAATGTTTTCCATGGTTGGATAATCTCTGTCCCTGCTCCAATGTGGATCCTGCAAGCAGAGTCACAAATGTTTGGTTGGAAATCTGTGTGGAACGGCCCAAGAGATCCAGCTTTTATCTCCTGATCCCGGTGCTGGGTGAGAGGGATCATGCCTGGGATCTGGGGTGAGTCAAATTCCAGGCTGGTGCTGACTGGTGGAATCCAGGAAGAGTCCCCATTCCTGGAGGAATTTGATGTCCCTGTGGATGGGACACTTGGGAACGTGGTCAGTGGTGGGGAAGGGTGGGACTTGATCTTGGAGGGCTTTTCCAGCCTCAGTGGTTCTGTCCTGTTGTCATTCCAAGTCTACCACTGAGAACTCCATCCCAAATGAGTTTTCTCTTCCTAAGAGTAGGGATAATGACTTGTTCTGGAAGACACAAAGAGCAGCCACCCCATCTGCACCACTGGGATTATTCAGACATTTCTATGCCTCTTATAAATCCTCATTTTCATGCAATGAAGAGGGACAATCCTTCCCCATCCAGGATCTGCTTTGCCCTGCTCACCATCCTCATGGTCCTGCTCGGAACATCAGGAAGAACTGAGTGCAGGATGTTTCCATGGATTTAGCAATCCAAGTTTCCTTGAATTTTTTCAGAGATGTCCCTTATGGATATCACCCATTATCCCAATTAATGGGGATTTTCCTGGGGGCAACAGGGACTTCTGGAAGTGTAAAAATTCTGTTTGCATGAGGAGAACCTCTGGAGATGGGAAGGAAGGAAGGAAGGAAGGAAGGAAGGAAGGAAGGAAGGAGGAAATAAAGGAAGAATGGAAGACAGGAAGAAGGATAAGAGGGAAAAAAGGAAGAAGGAAAGATTGCCTTCAGATTTCATGCAAGCCATGAAAAATGGCCTGTGCATCCCACTGACAGAAAATCATGGAATTATAGAATTGTTAAGGTTGGAAAAGACCTTGAAAATCAAGTCCAACCATCAGCCCAGCACTGCCACTGTGTTCACCATTACCATGTGTCCTGAGTGCCACATCCACACTTTTTGGATCATTTCCAGGGGTGATGATTCCACCACTGCCCTGAGCAGTCTGTTACAATGATTTACCCCCGTTTCCATGAAAAAAAATTCCTAATATTGAGTCAAAACCTTTTTATATTTCTGCAGTGTGTTTCCCATGGTTTAATCTTGAGTGAGGGAAGGGAGGGATGAAGCGATGATGAGGCAGGTCCAAAAGCTGGGAGAGGACATTGGGAATTCTGGCTGGCTGTTTTCCTCAATTTATGGTTTTGCTGTCTTCCAAGTTCCTGCAGCTCCTGGACTGAATCCAGCACCATTCTGCAGGAGCTGAATTTGAACCTTTGCTCACGGTGGAAACCATCAGACATGACAGTACCTGGACCATGATGGGAATTCATGGAAAACATTTAGGAAATTGGGAGCAGCACCCAAAACTGTTGTGAGATGTGCTGCAATCATGAATTGATGGTCCCACTCCATCCCTTGTGGAGCCATTTCATTCCATAGGGGTAAAAATTCCTAAATTTCTTCCCCCTGACCTCTTGCAAAGTGAACTGGGCTGAGCTTAAAATTTGGGTTATTTCAAGCCTACCTTTAGGCAGCTTTAGCCGAGGAGTGATGGATTTTGCCTCTAAAACCTTGGATGTGTTTCCCACAGGGTGCCCTTGGGGCTGTAATTGTAGCACTGATGACATTTCCATGTCTGGAATCGTAACGGAGACATTTCCATGGAATACCTGGGGCATTCCTGCCCCGTGTCCCCGCCACACTTCCATCCATCCCAGCCCAAACAGAAGCCTCACTCTTGTGGCCATGGAGCGTTTTTCCCTCCCTACGTTTTTGGCCGTCAAAGCCTCCGCTCCCTTTCTAAATCCGGCCCCGGGACTGGGCTTTGCAGACTTTGGCAAAGGTGAATTCCACAGGATGTGGGGCCATTTCCTCTAATTTCTCTTAAATATGGCCACTAGTTAAGTTTTACGGACTGTTTTCCTGACTCTTTTCCTGTTCTCATTTCAGGGAGCGGGAGCGGCGGCACTGCCGGTCGATCCTGCTGCTGCAGCTGGATTTAAATCTCCTGGTTTTCCACTCCCAGAGATGGAGATTCCCAAACCAGAAACATCCCCAAACCAAACTCCTTTGCTGTTGTAGAGGATCCAACACCTCCAAAAATGGTGATCCCCCTTTTCCAAAGGTTTTTTCATTCCCAGTGTCTCTGCACGGAGCACTGGGATTTACTGGGTCAGGCTGAGGTTTTGGTGTCCTCCACTCTCCTCCTCCCTCAGTCCAATCCCAATTCCCCCTGGAAGTGTCCAAGGCCAGGTTGGAGCACCCTAGGACAGTGGAAGGTGCCCCTGCCCATGGCAGGGGGTGGCACTGGATGGGCTTTACTGTCCCTTCCCACCCAAACCATTCCATGATTCCATGATAATAGAAAAAGCCAGGAAGAGTGCCCCATAAAACCATTGGAAAGACAAAAACATGATGTGTTCCATAGTAATGGAAATGTAAATGTTTATTTTTACTCTGACAATTTTTCTTTATTTCTTCTTCCAAGAAAGAATTCCCTGAATCCCAGTTCCCCAGCAGTGGAAGGAGGGATGGACCTGCAGCAAGGGCTGCGTTAGGAGTGAACAGCCTTCCCAGAATCCCAGTGCTGGAACTGAAGGAAAAACACTCTGCAAAGGTTCCCAGGCCAAAGCCCTGGGGCTACTGAAAGCTAAATTAAAAAGGGAAAAAAATGAATATTCCCTATTAAACCCAAACCCCAAAGCCTAAGGAAAACACTAAAAGCAATGATTAATATGACAACTGGGCAGCTTTCCCTGAAGACCTGAATTCCCATCAGGATAATCAAATTTGTCTTAAAAATGATAAATAGAGCTACCACTGACCTAAAAATGTTCCTTGATCCCACCACGCTCCAGCTCTTCAAACAGTGGCTGCTTCATCGGGAAAAAAACCCATTTAAATAAACAAATCATATAAAACAAAACCCACAGGCCCGACGCGGATTTTTTCAACGTTCCCTCAGTCTTTTTTGGCTGTTCCGTTCCCTCCCTGGTGTCCAGGTGTAAACAATTCCCAAAAAGAGACGTCTGTATCCCTGAATTCCAGCAAAGGTAGCGCTTTGTCTTTCTCTCCCAGAAAGGCTCTCTTTGTGTGCAGTTTCTCCACCAAACCCAGCAATGTTTGGGCCTTTTGATTATTTTTCCCCTCCATTTTTTATTTTTTTCAGCATTCCCGTCTCCTTCCATTGGTGGCTCTGGATTCCTTAATGACATTCCTCTTCCTCCAATGGTCTTTTCCACTGCCTGCTCCCCACAAATCCCACATTCCTGGGCAAAGCTTTGGCCCTCATTCCCACACTCCTGGGAGATGGTCTGGGGCCATCAGGACTTTTCAGGTGAGGATGGAGAGGGATCTTCTTGTTCTGCATGGATCAAATCCCTTGAAGAGAAGGCCATGCTCTGCTCTTTGGGCAGCAACATTCCTGCAGGAGAAAATCATGGAATGCTTGGAGTTGGAAGGAACTTTAACGGGATCCCAATCCACCCCTGCCATGGCAGGGACACCTCCCACTGTCCCAGGCTGCTCCAAGCCCTGTCCAGCCTGGCCTTGGACGCTTCCAGGGATCCAGGGGCAGCCACAGCCTCTCTGGGAAATTCCAATTAATCAATACCATGATTCCAATAAATCTGCTGTTCCAGGTGTTGCCTACAACGCCCTTATGCTCCAATCCAACATTTTTCTCGGAGATGGTCCCTGAGAATTTGGGAATTTTCAAGGATTGGTTGAAGCTGGGATTTCATCCTCCTGTCGTTGCCTAAACCATGGATTTCGATTTCAAAGGAATGTTCTGGACGCTCTCAGTCACTGTGGGAACCTGACAGGATTTTCCACCGGTCCATCTCCCCCTCAGGTGATGTTTGGATCCCTGGCTCCATTTTTTCCAGCTGCCTCAGTTTCCCTGGGTGGCCACATTTTCCTGCCATTGGTGGGTTAGGAGCCACAGTGCTTGCTCTTCATTTGGAATCTTCTTGGGATATGATTAATGGGCTGGGGGAACTGTTGAGAATTTCAGATTTCTGTGCTGCCAGGCACTGACCCCCAAGAGAACACTGCACTGACCTGAGGCCCTGGAGAAGCTTCCAAAATGGAATGACAGAACTGGGATTGTGGGTGTGGAGTTTGGATAGAAGTGTGTGATATCACAGGCTGGGAAACTCAGAGTTTGAGGGTTTAGAATAGAGTAATGGATATAAAGAAAGATGAAGGCTTTGGGGCAGAGGTTGGTCCTTCTTCTTCATCTTTTTCTTCACCTTCACCTTCACCTTCACCTTCACCTTCACCTCCTTATCCTCCTTCCCTTCCTTTTCCTTTTTCTCCTTTTTCTTCTCCTTTTTCTTCTCCTTTTTCTTCTCCTTTTTCTTCTCCTTTTTCTTCTCCTTTTTCTTCTCCTTTTTCTTCTCCTTTTTCTTCTCCTTCTCCTTCTCCTTCTCCTTCTCCTTCTCCTTCTCCTTCTCCTTCTCCTTCTCCCTCTCCCTCTCCTTCTCCTTCTTCTCCATGGGTTTGGGTGGTATTTTTTAACTGGACAGAAAAGTCTGCATTGCAGACTTCGAGTGATCAGTTATTGGGTTAAAAGTGAAAATAATTTAGGTGTAATTTCTTAATTGGACAGTTGATCCTTCAAAGGCCTTGTAAGGAAAGGTATTTGGCCATTTTGTGCCTCATTAGTGAAGAACTGCAGAACTCACTGCTGTGAGACTGTGACATTGATAACAAATAATAAACACCTGAGTCTGAATGAGAACTATCGTCTCAATAGTGCTTTCAATCCCCACCTCGACAGAGGTAGAAAAAGAAGCCAAAACCTGGCACCTGCCCATGGAATGGGATGATCCCTGAGTTCCCTTCCAACACAAACCATTCCCAGGTTCCATCACTCAGCTGAGGTTCCCAAGTTCCAGCTGTTATTTATCACTGTCCAAGTGGTGGCAGCTTCCCCAGCAGAGCTGGGCTGGATTCTTCACAAATCCTTCCACGTTTTCCAGATTATCCCAGTGTTTATTTCCAGTTTATTCCAGTTAATTTCAGTGTTCCCATGGCCCTTCCCTAATCCAAACCCAAAACCTACCTCTAGTGAGTGCCCCAGAATCCCAGCTGGAGGTCCTGGGCATTTAGGGATCTACAATTTATTGGAAAAGAGAATTTCTTTATCAGTCATAAAAATATAAAACCCCTCAGAGCACTTAACCCTTATCAGTTCTGATAAGGACTTGGTATAAAACCAGGTGATAACAGGAGCCCCATCTTTGACCCTAATTAAAAAAATCCATAAGTAAAAATCCCTAAATAAATGGATTATTTTAATCCCTTGGGAAATGAGGAGAAAGGATGGGAAGCAGCAGGGAGTGGGAATCAGAGTTAACAGGCAGGGAATTTGTTGTTCATTCACCTTGGGGGCTGCTTTTCCATCACATCCAGGGTTTATTATAAAAAATCCATCCCAGCCTGATTCCAAAATCTTATTTTCTCCCCTTCTGCAGTGAAA
Organism: Spizella passerina; assembly: GCA_013401375.1. Taxonomy (NCBI): domain Eukaryota; kingdom Metazoa; phylum Chordata; class Aves; order Passeriformes; family Passerellidae; genus Spizella; species Spizella passerina. The sequence continues at coordinate 7,145 of WBNQ01053961.1, read as the reverse complement.
GGGACTCAATTATTTGTCAGAGCTTCCTCTGGGATAATTTATGGCTCTGGATGAAATGATTGCTACCTCCAGACTCCATGGATGTCTCTTCTCCCTGAATATCGGACAGAGTTCAGGGATAAACCTTTTAAATCCTCTCATTCCTATAAAAATAGTCCTTATTCTTTGCAAGAAAAGGGAAAATTTGCCTCAGATAAATTTTGAAGCAACGGGGAGATTCTGAGGACAGTGAGGGACAAAGGGTTCAGTTTCCTGCTGGGAATCAGAGATGAAAGGAGGAGGTGGAAAAACACCAGAGCCACTTTTATTTGGGATTGGGAGATTTCAGACTGATCCATCTGGGATCTGGGATGGCAAAGACACTGTGGCCTGCCTGGGAAGGGTAAATTGTTGTAATCTCTGTAAATTATTGAAATTAAATTATTTAAATTAGTATTTTATTGTTTGGATTCCATTATTCAATTATTCAATTTTATTTAATTATTATTTAAATTATTTAATTATTTAATTCCACTATTCAATTTTATTTTATTATTATTATTAAAATTATTAAAATATTATTTAAATTATTATTTTAAATGAAATTATTGTAATCCCTGCAGGAAAGGTGTTTCTCAGGCATAGGGAAGGTTTATTCCAGATAAATAAAAAAGGATTTATCCTGGAATGTCTCGATATCCAAGTGTCTCCTTTTCCAACAGAACAAAGCCCAGCAGGGTCAGAATTGGGACTCATGGCAGGGAGAGAAACACAGGGAAAAGGGAAAAATAGGGGGAGAAAAGGCTGGGAAAACAAAGGGGAAAAGGGAGAAATTCAGGGAGCAAAGGCATGAGAAACCAAGGGGAAAGGGAGAAACTCAGAAAGAAAGAAAGAAAGAAAGAAAGAAAGAAAGAAAGAAAGAAAGAAAGAAAGAAAGAAAGAAAGAAAGAAAGAAAGAAAGAAAGAAAGAAAGAAAGAAAGAAAGAAAGAAAGAAAGAAAGAAAGAAAGAAAGAAAGAAAGAAAGAAAGAAAGAAAGAAAGAAAGAAAGAAAGAAAGAAAGAAAGAAAGAAGGAAAGAAAAGGCTGGAAAAATAAAGGGAGAAAGGGAGAAAAAAGGGAAAAATGTCTCAAAAAATGAAGAGTAAAGGGGAGAATCACGGGGAGCAAAGGCTGGAAAAACCCAGGGAGAACGGGAGAAACTCAGGAAGCAAAGGCTGGAACATCAGCCCAGACAAGAGATTTTGAGAGCTGAGATTTCAGGGGATTCCCCAACACAAAATCCCAGCAGAGAAGGAGCTGCCTTGGCTTCCTGGGAATTCAGGAAGCCCAAGAAATTCTCATTTTCTCCATGATTTCCGTGTCCACCTTCCTAACCTCAGCCTTCTCCCTGCCCCAGCACTCCGGGGCACCTCAAGGGTTAATCCAGCAGGACGGGAGATCAATTTTCCTGCCTGGAGTTTGTAACCTGAGCCGGGCTGGGGATGGACAGAGGAGCCCAGGGTCGATTCCCAGCCTGGAATTCGATCCCAGCCTGGAATCTGATCCTGGAATCTCACCAGCCCTTGGTGCTCCTCCTCCAGCAGCAGCTCCGGGATTTTCCCAGCCCCCTCCGGGAGCCAGATGTGCTCCAAATCCAGAGTCCTCAGTGCGAGGATGCTCCCAGAAATCCAAAAAGGCAGAGGTGGCTCTGCAGAGCCCTGGATGCTGTTTGGGAAGCAGGGATTGGGAATAGCTGGGCTGGGAGAGGTTTCTTTGGTGATGCATTGTCTCTGGGATTGGTGGGACCTCACAAAAAATCCCCCAAAATAACAAACAAAACCCAAAAAACAACACCCCCCCAAAAATCCCAAACAAAGAAATATAAAGAAACAAGCAAAAAACCTGAAACCAAAAGAAGCAAAATTAAACAACAACAAAAAAACCCTCAAAAAAAC
>WBNQ01053958.1:20205-45027 GCA_013401375.1 Spizella passerina | reverse complement strand
TGTGCCAGGCCTTATGGACATGCAGTAGCAAGGTCAGTGGAGGACTAAAAGCAAAGGAGCTGAGAAGACAAATGACCTCTGCTTGATGAAGCATAGGTACAGATTGTACAGACAAAAGCAAATGAGAAAAAGAGTTTATTTAAAAAACAAAAAATCCCCCTCTCAAAACCCCACATACTTTCTGATAAGCTTATTGCTCAAGTTAGATCTCCTGTGGCACTACTCATTCTCCTCTTGGCCTGTAGCACCAGAAGTACTCTTGCATCCCTGTCTTCACTCCAACCTACATCATCTGGAAATGTTCATCATTTTCAACTGGTCCCAAACACCAGCATTTAATTCTCTCCTTACAATGCACACAGAACATGGAGGTCCCCAGGCACAAAAGGTCCTTGCTGGGACAACTCCAGGGATTTATTCAGCCATGTGATCCCACCAGGATGGGAGTTCCTAATTTGCAGAAACACAAAAAAAAGGGGAAGGTGTATTACCTTCTCCTTTGAAGTCAAAACCTAAACAGCAGTAAAATGATCCCTGAACCACTCAGCCTGCAGTCCAGACATGTCCATGTTCATTCTACAGCTCATGGTCTACATTCTCAGTAAACAGCTTTCAGGATCCCCTAATGGACTTTTCCCAGCTTCTCCCTGTCTCACATCACCATTCTACACCCACTGAACCAGGGCTTGTTCTCCATGTTCCTGTGAAGGGGATGTTTCCTTTTCTTGTGCAGCATCTACAGATCCACACTGCAGCAGAAGAGCAGAATTCCCTCAGCAGGCCCTGGCTCTGCTTTGCATGGTCACAGAGACTTTTGGACCTTCCTCCTGGACAGCTGTCAGGCAGGTTAGGTACGAACAGAGCAGGTGGCTTTGTGCTTCATGCTCAGTCAGTGCTGCTGTGGGGTTTCAACAACCTCCTCCTCTTCCTCAGCCTGCTCGGGGTGGCGCAGCAGCAGCTGCAGGTCAGGGTCAGAGCTGGCCTCTTTGTGTGGCTCCAGTGCTTTGTCACCTGCATGCACACAGCCCATTCAGTGACAAACCTGCTGGATTCCCCCCAAACCTGGTGCTGTCAACCAGCTGATACCAGACACAGCTCCTAGTGAAGCAATGAGAAAGCCTACAGAGAAAGGGATTTAAAGCAATCACCTTTGGAATTCATGGCTTTGAGAACAACGTGGAGGGAGATTCCCAACAGGCAGACAGCAAAGCCCAGCCAGTTCAAGAGACTGAGGCGGTCTCCCAGTAAATGTGTGGCCAGGAATAAAATGCAGATTTCCTGTGGAAATAAAAAACATGACAAGTGGCAGGGCAGGACCTGAGGAGATATGCATGGTACATTTTTCAGCTGAAGCCTAGATCAAGATGTCAGGCTGCTAAATTTCTATCAGCACATTCTTTCATGCGCGCAGAGTTCTAAAAACAGTTTCTAGAAACAAACAACCTGTCAAACCAGGATGTGGGATTTTAAGTCATCTGACTGCATAGCTCAGTTACAGAGGAATCCTTCAACTTCTGGATCAGAGAGATTTCATATATCACATTTCAGCTCAAAAGTATGTGTGCTGCACTCCTCTGGGGAGGATGTGCCAAACTAGGTTACAGAGACAGCTCAAAGCAGTGGTTTGGTCATATGCAGGTCTGATGCAAGAGCTTGTCCATCTCTCTTCCACACCATCTGCTGTTCATGAGGGCAATGTGTTTTAGTCTATCCCACATTCCAACAAACTTTGATCATTCATGGTATTTTTTATAGAACAGCCACTGGTCTCTGGCCCTTTGCTGTCAGGGACCAAGAGACTTCACTGCAGAGACTGCAAGGCAAAGCATCAAGCTCCTGTGCAAGGAGAACAAAAAGAACAAGCAAAATTTTCTAAGGATCTAAGCAAGCTCCCAGCATATAAAGCCCAATAGGGATGACTCAGTACTTGCCTTCTAGTATTAGCACAGGAACCATGCCTTACCTTAAAAATGCCAGCAATGGAAAGGGTGAGGCTAGATGTTCTGGAAACCAAGAGGAACTCAGAAAAGCCTAGACCAAAGGCAAGAATTCCACCCAGGAACAGCTTCCCTACCAGAGAGAACAGCATTCCTGCTTCATGGAAACGGAAGAGCTTCTCTGATATGGACAAAGGAAGGCCTAGGAAGAAGACAATGAGTAGCAGAATACCATTCCCAGCTCCCAGGATCCCATTCTTAATAAGACAGACGGAGTGGGCTGCTCACATTCCAGTATGAGGAGGATGTGGAGCCAGTTCTTCACAGCCCTTACTTCCACAAGTGTGGCAGGCTACTACTTCTATGCACTCTTAAATGTTCTGCCAGCATAAGATAAATCCAGGTCTCTAATTACTTTGCAGAGTTGATAGCTGTTTGCTTATCTAAGTGAATTATCTCCAACAAACTGCTAAGCAATCTCCCAACCACTCTATAAAGCTCTCCCTGCTTTCTCTAATGAACTCACGCACCCTCAAACACCGCAAAGAGTGGGAGGAGCCCCAGGAACATGAGCGGCTGCAGGTGAAACATGATATCAATGGGATTCTGGAGCCCTGAAAGAGGAGAATCAATAACAGAGCAGGCAGCAACAAGCCAGGGAATAACACAGGTCCCAGAGCCTTCATTAGCACCATTCCTAGACAAACACCTTATTTGTGATGCCCACACCTGTGCTGCTGCAGACACCCAGCCACCTTCATTACCCACCCACAGATAGCCCGTGCCCAAGGTTGCAAACACCTCCCATGAGATGTTTTGTTTCTGCAGCAAGGGCAATCACCTCTGCTAATTCCCCTCCCTGTCAGCAGCACCACCACCCCCTCCTGGCACCCCACATACCCAGCTCAGCCTTCTGCATCAGGATCTGTGTGAGAGTCCAGCGAATGCCCCCCAGGAAGGAGGCACAGAGCACCAGCACAAACCCCTGAGCGTTGAACTGTGTGGACTTGTAGGTGAACATGAAGAGTCCCCCAGCAATGAGCAGAACCACCAGCAGCAACGTCACCCTCTGCAGGAGAGCAAACACAACAGGGACAGGCACCTCCTTCCTTCCAGATTCACCCACATAATGCAGCATTCCTCTGCTCACATGTTTCTTGTGCATGCACTGCCTGTTTCTCTGGGTCTGACCTCCCTCCCTAAAGCATTGTGTGGGACTCTTACCATTTCCTCCAGCTTGAAGAGCAGTGAAAAAAGCAGGATGAAGAGAATGGCAGAGGATTTGGTCATCGTGTAGCTGTAAGGACCAAAATACACTGTCAGACTCCTTCAGTGTAGCTCTTCCCATCACAGTACTATTAGGAACCATCACCCATTCCTACACTACTACCAGCAAGCTATCACAGACCCTGCATGCTGAGCCCTCTAACCAAACACCTGTCCAAGGAACAGACCCTGGCAAAGCACTCTCCAAAGCCCACCAGAGGCTCCCAGGGAATGAGGTGTTTGTACTCACAGGGAGACAGTGACATACAGGAAGCTCCAGTTACTCAGCCCAATATCCAAGGAAGTTGACAGAGCTAAAGAATCAATGAAAAAGTCCTGAAATTAACCAAACTCTTGTGACATGAAACAAACCCACCACCAAACCCTGCTTCATGGCCACAGATAGCAGAGCAGACCCAGGGGAGAAAAATAAGCTTTCCTCAAGTTAGTTCTTCAGAACCATCATAACTCAGATATTCTCAGCTTTTCATGTTTCAGTCCTGTTCCCTGTGACTCAAGCTGGGTTCAGCATTTCCCTCGCTCAACATGCATTACAAAAAAGCCAGAAATAACTTTTGTCCTCCCTGTGACTGAAAGTGATTGCAGATTTGCATAAAGTCTTTCTTGACTGTATCAGAACATGATAACTTGTAAGTCTGATGTCCACTGCAGGAAGCTGAAAAAGCAACAATTATCTGCACACAGGCCTTAACCCTGGTGCAGCTTTTGGTACAGTCTATTCTCCCTTCTGTGTAAGTTTCCTACCACAGGAAACAGTGTTACTGATCCAAGGGCAGGCCATGCTGAAAGGTCAAATTGCTGCAGATGTGGAGAAAGCTTTTTTCCAGAAACCATGGGGCATGTTATGTAAGGTACTGCAAACCTTGCCAGAGATCACAGACCAGATGTTGTTCTGTGGGAGCCAATACAACACCCAGCCAAAGAACTGCAGAAGTAGTTACAGTTCTGTGCTCCGAGTAGGAGCTTCACTTCTTGGTCTCAGATAGTTCTGTGTGCCATGAATGATGAATTCTTTACCAAGCTCCACCCTGACAAAGATGCAACACATGGCTTGAAACCAGAGTTAAAGAGAAAATGTTACTTGCAGACACACTTATCAAGGCACTGCAGAAGGTTCTCTGTGCCAGTGACTCCTTCAGAAAGATTCATTCTGGGTGGCCTCTCCCTATCCTTATACATCTCTGTAATGAGCAATGAAGGTGGCATGTCTCAGGTAGCTTTAGTAGCATCTACACCTGCCCTACACCTGGTAGGGAAACACAGGGGCCGGAGCAATGGCTGGACCCCACAGCTCACCCTGTCCCAGGGGATTGACCCCGACCACCCCAGGCAAAGGGCAAAGGGCTCTGGAAGCAGCCAGAGTGCCACAGGCAGCCCTGAGCATTCTCACAGAGTCACAGAATATGCTGAGTTGGAAGGGACCCACCAGGATCACTGAGTCCAACTCCTGGCCCTGCACAGACAGCCCAAGAATCCCACCCTGTGCCTGAGAGTGTTGTCCAAATACTTCTTGGACTCAGTCAGTCTTGAGCTGACCACCCCCCTGGGGAGCCTGTTCTAGTGCTCAACCACTTCTGGGTGAAAATCTTTACCTAATATCCAACCTAAATCTCCCCTGATTCACCTTCGTATGTCTTCTTGGATCCTGTCACTGGTTATGAGAGTGAAGAGATCAGTGCCTGCCCCTCTGTTTCCTCTCGTGAAGATGCTGAAGACCATAATAAGGTCTCCCCTAAGTCTCCACTTCTCCATACTGAACACACCAAGTGACCTCAGCCGCTCCTCACAAGGCTTCCCCTCCATTCCATCACCATCCTCGTGGCTCTCCTCAGGATCTTTCACATATTGTCGTGCCCCAAGCCTGTGTCCCGCTCCCGCTCCGCCGCCCTCTCCCGTGCCCGGCCGTACCTGCGGGGGCGGCCCGGCGGAGGCAGTCGGCCCAGGACAGCGCTGCCCGCGGCCGCCCGGAGCGGCAGCGCTCCAGGGCGCGGGCGAGCGCCGCCAGAGCGAAGATGAGCAGCAGGTGCAGCAGCGTGACCAGCAGCGGGAACGGGAAGCTCTGCGGGACCGACAGCCGCTGTCACCGCCGCCGCCCTCCCGCCGCCGCCGCCCCGCACCGCCCCGCCACCCCGCACCTTCATCAGCCACTTGTTGTAGAAGGTGATGCCGATGGAGAAGCCGTAGTAGAGCAGCACCAGCGGCGCCGCCAGCGCCGCCCGCCCCAGGGCCGCGCCGCCCGCCCCCGCCGCCATGCGCCCGGCAGCGCCAGGAGCAGGAGGGAGCGGGGATGGGCACGGGGGCCGCGGGGACGGGGCCGCGGCAGGGCAGGGCAGGGCAGGGCAGGGGCCGCGATGCCGAGCGGGCCGTGGCGGCGGGGGGAGAAGCGGGCCCGGCGGTGACGTTGGCCGGCGGGGCGGGGGAACGAGCGGCGGCGGCGGAGCGGGGCGGGCGCGCAGCGGTGACGCTCCGCGCAGGGCGGAAAGAGGCGGAGGCGGCGGCGGCCAGGAGCGCTACTGGTTATTATTGGAACCGATACAAAAGGCGGGCGGCGCCGGGACCCCCGGGCCGAGCCCGCGGCACGGCAGCGAGCGGCGGCCCCGGCCGCACGGCCCGGCGGCCCTCAGCCGTAGTGGTACACGAAGTCGTAGCTGCTCGGCTCCTTGGGGATCGGCGGCGGCGCTTCGGGGATCTGGATGTTCTCCAAGTCCAGGAGCCTCAGCTTCATTTCCATGCTCAGCAGCGTGTCCAGGTCGCTCTTGGTCAGCTCACTGGACATGTCCTTCCCCAAGAGGGCGTTAAGCCCATCAATCCAGATACAGTACTGCGGGAAAGAAGGGGTCATTCACGACTCTGGGCATAAATGACACCTTATGTCGAATCTTTCTGTCCATGCAAAAATTAGAGAACTTTAAGACAGGAAACACTGGAGGGAGTTAATATGTAGGGAAAAATACCACCCCCAGTGGGATTTTTGGAATCCCAAGTGGGGTGCCCACTTCCATTTTCACTGGAAGTTAAAAGCCTACAGGAAAGTGTGAGCCCATGGTTGTACTAGAGGGACAAGAGTTTCTACTGTGGGACAAAAAATGAAAAAAGTAAACCCATTCTAGGCATCATAGGAGAAAAAAAGTAGCAGTCCAGACTAGGGGAAATTACTATGGGATTTTTTTTTCATTTTAAATGAAAGAGATAATTAAGGGGGGGGAAAAGATGTTTCATATAAAGCATCAGCAACATATTCTAGGAATGAACCTGGTAAGAGACAGCTTGCTCAAGTCTCTAATGAGAAGCAACCAATCCTTCTTAATCTCTGAAGTTAATTGCTATATATTCTACTGCTTAACCACTACATTTCTTACCTCATATTTATTAGGTGCAATGAAGTTCAAGGTCTCATCGGGATCGTATAATATGGAGAAGGCCAATTCTAACACTTCCTAAATGGAAAAGAATCTTTCACTCACTAGCTGAACAGAACATTACAGCACCTCCTGCCTGCCACCCCAGTTCACTCTCACACTGGTATTGTGAGCAATTCTGAAGAGACTACAGCACAGTCATGCTTACAGCCCCTTGCAGTCACAAAGGAACACCAGGAAAGGGCTCAGACAGGAGATGGGGTTTGTACACAACACACTTGCAGTGGGGGAGATCATTCATTCCTCTTGCTTGCTTTCAGTCTCAAACACTACAGCATTAGATATAAATGACAGTGAAAAAGGAGCACTTGCCTTATTCTGTTTCAGTGCACTTTTCTCCTTCATGTGTGGACAATCCTTCCCTGTGACAATGGCTTTGATGTCTGCAACTGGAACTAACAGTGAAAAAGTAAAACTCCCAAACAAGCAATTCTAACCAGGAAAATACAGAACTTTGTTTTGTCTTTGTAACTGAACACTGTTTGGTTTTTTAGCTCATTAGTGCAGTTTTCCAAAACACATTTCCAAAAAGACATTCCTGCAGCTGGCTTTTAAAAATGAACTATCAAGTAATTCCAAGATTTGAAGAATTTGGGCAAAGACCAAAAGTTGGTATCTCCTAAGTCAGGGCTTCAGTCTTGTGTCTTTCATCTTTATCTAGGATTATATTCAGCCTCTAGACAGCACAGCACAGAAGAGTGCACAGCCTGTAATCAGGACTTACTTTTTTCCTGTAAAGATTCAAAGGTCACTTCCCCCTGGGCATTATCTTCCAGGTCTCCATAGTGTAGCACCTTGTGATTCAGAGCCAGCCGACAATACCAGAACCTTTCTGGAACACACACCAAGGGTAGGCTGAGCAAGATCATTCACATAAGGTCTCACAGGCACGATGTTACAGCCTCTCCACCCAGTCCATCTGCTCGCCCAGCTCCTCAGCACAGCTTCTTATTCATGAGGGGATGGCTGTATTCTTAGAAATGCACATTTGTGCCATCCCAAACTACTGGCTGATATGGACAGCCAAGTAACCAGCTTTTCTTTCTGGCAACATGCCTGCTGACAGATTAATTAATTAGATCTTTTTTGCTACAGTTCTTCACATGACAAAATACAGTAGACACCGTCCCCTTACCTTGTCTTCTGCGATTTCCAATTTTCCTAAAGCTACTTCCCTCACAAAGCCTGTTCAGGCGCTGCTGCTTTATCAACTCCAAGATCTCAGGTTGGATTTTCTCTCTCAGCTCCCTGGCAATCAATTATGGAAGAGTAAGCAGAAAATTGAGATAATGGCAGGGATAGAAGGCAACAGTTTTTGTTAGGCACGTACACAATAGGTGGGGACTGGAAGTCATCTTGGCTCATTCTCTCAGACTGGCGTAGCCGCAGAATCTCAGAATAGCTCAGGCTGCGCAGTTTGCTCTTGAACTGGTCCAAGGAGTTTGGTTTAGAGGGCAGAGCCCTTGTGATCTGTTCCCTAACAACCTGCATAACCTAAAGAAGTGGGACAGGAAGAAAAACAAGTCATGTTCTCGTTGGCAGCAGAGAATCAGGGCACAGCTCAGTGGCAGCAAAGAATTGACATGGGATAACCAGGGCCAGGAGTATCAGGATACTCATGACTTTGAAGATCCAGAAGAACCATGAAGGACTTCAGGGCATTCCAAAGAAAAGTCATCCTCCCTTACAGCCCATACCAACGCCACATCATCTGTGCCCTACTCCTTAACCAAATATACAGACTGAGTGAATGTGTGCTGATCTGCAAAAGATTTTACAAAAATATCTCTTCTCCACCCTGACCTTATTAAAATCTTCTGCTGTTGCTCTCATTTCTTTCCAGGTCTTGTTCAACAGCTGGATACAGATGGCAAACAGTTCCTCAAATGCACGGTCATGGGTGAAAAACATAGGGTGATAGTCATTCCTGCCTTCATTGGCTTCAGAAAGAAACAAACCACAGCCATGTGAGCATATTGGACACAAGGTTCTAGGAGTAACTAAAGTCCACTAACAGTGACAGACAACTAATGGTGTGCAATAGTATTTACTCCAAAAGATAAGACAGTTCAATACTTTGTCACCCCATAGATAAGTTTATTGACAACAGCAATTCTCCCCACACTTCACCATGCAAACCTCTGTGACTCATGCCCTTTTCATCCTGGTCCCCCAAAATAACTGCTTGCAGTGTTTCCCACCTTCCTCTGGTGGAATTTCTTACAGTGGTTAATTTTCTCAGAATGCTGTTTTGAAACTGTCAGAGCTAACAAACTTTTCCCAAGATCATGGTGGTTTCAAGACTATTTTTTTTATACAGCACCCTCCTGAAGCTCTGAGAAGTTGAAGCTTTCTGCATGTATCAGTTTTTCAGGAGAACCAGAGTGCACACACCAAAATTTCTAATTTTATTTTGATAGCAATATTATCACTCAGACATCAACTGTGCTAACTCCAAGCTTGCCCTTTCTTTACATGGCAGAAGTGAGATCAAGGTACAAATGCTTGTGAATATTAGTTTCTAGAAGCATCAGCCCAGCAGCCTGTGAAGCTGGGTAATGAATGAATGGTACTTACGGAGTTCCCCAACTTGCAGGATCTCACAAAGCATCCTGGTGAGCTCAATGGCACTGCGCCCAAAGGGACACTCATGTTTATCTTCTCGGCTGCTGTTCTCCAGAACAATCTACAACAACAGGATGCCACACACACTAAGAAGAGCTGCTGAGGTGTTGGCATCTGTAAAAATCAGCAGCTTCACGTACCCTGATATAGGTGTCCTGATGAAATTTGGCCAAGTAAAGCATGTTGTCCAATGCCAGCATCCCAGGTGGAGTCTGTGTAAAATCCATGGCTGGATTGATGTGATTCTGTGAAAAGTGTGTACAAAGAATCCAAACAAATTAGCTCAGAGGAATTGTGTGAGAACCTTTTCTGAAATAATTTTAAACAACCCGTCCATCAAGCACTGCCTCACATCTATCCAAGAGGTAACCCTGAACACTGCTGACAATGCTATCTGAACTTTCTAGAGGAGAGGCTGGTTCCAAGTTCTTCATAGCACTGGTGCATATGGTAAGAAATACCTCCAGAGAATGCCTAATGAACCCTTGCATTTAACCCATCAGCAAATTCATAACGATCTTCCCCAGGAGTGTGAGTGAAACTGAATCTCCAAACTCAGATACCAAAGTAAGGTAAAAAAAACCAGCTATTTCTGTTCCTTATTTCACCACAACTCCCCTGGAGATTGCTCAGACTGCCTTGACAAGGTTTACAGTTGAGATGCATACAGTGAATCCCAGCATCTTGTAGTCCTTGGTGTACATGGCTTTGCGTTTCTCTGTTCCGCTGCCAGGGACGGTGTTGCTGTCAGACTCTGCATCAAATGCAATTCTTCTCAACTCAAATATGATGTCTCTCTGTGCCTGAAGGACAGAAGGCAGGGAAATGGTGATGTGATCAATCACTACAGCAGGATTTTCCCACATTGCACACTCCTGCATCTCTCCTCAGAGCTCACACAATGAACACAGAGAGATGCCAAGGGTCATGAGCACTAGGCACACAAAGAGGCAATCCATTTCAAAATGGCAAGTTTCAGTACAGTAGGTAAAGCAAAATATTTGTTTGCACTTTTCTTTAACTGCAAGTTTAGTTACAGGCAATTTCTAGTCATTCAGATTGGCATTTCTCCTTAAAAACTGTAATACAGCTGAGTAACAGACACCTGAAAAATGACCAGTTTTCCTCCTAGACTGCAAGCAAATGGAGAAAATGATGTGCCTGCCATAGAGGTTCAGTAACCAGTTTGACAGCTGGTCAAGAAAGAAGTATATGGCTTTCAGTGTCCACTTACATCTCAAAGTCCCACAGAATGCAGCAGGATGGTCATGAGCATACCCTAATCTCAAGGTTGACAATATGAAGGGCAAGTTTGAAAATTTATGTACATCCACTGCAAATTCCATAGTGCTAGGGAGGATAGGAATAAGGCCCCTCAGACGTGTATCTTATTCTATCAGACCTTACTCAGCTCTAATAGTGACCTGGTCATTGGGATCCATCTTGGTCATCATTCTCTCTTCCAGGAGATTAAAGGTCAGGACCTGCAGCACGTAGAGCTGATGGGCCATTTCTGTTTTAATGGGGCGGTTCCCTCTGATCACATGCTGCAAAGTAAAGGAGAGGGTAGAAAATAAGAGAATGCTGTAGCATTAAATAAAATAAAAGCTGTAGTATTAACCCTAGGCATATGCCAGACTGCACATGCATCTCTCTATATGAAAATTCAGTTGTTTAACCTCCATATCCCACCAGAAGCATAATTATAATGCTCTGTAAGAGCAGAAAGCAGCATCCTGGTAACTCCCTTTTGAATAAGCTTTACCTTTGAAAGAGTCACTTTTCTGCAAGTACCCTGAGGGCAGTAGAATTTACACTATACACAAGTGAAACCTCTATTGAGAGGGCATTAGGAAGCACTTTGTCATTCCAGACATACTTACATTTAGGATTATAGACCTCAGGTGCTTCTGGGCAAATGCATTAGCCATTTCCTGTTGTGGAATTTAAAGATGAAATAACATGAGTGAAATATAAACAAAAAGCCCACACTGTGCAGAAAGGAGAAAATGGAAGAAGCCTATGAATTGGAGATAGCATTGGCACACAACAAAGTGCTTTTCTACAGACTGTCAATTTAGCATAGCATCTCATCACAACTCATAGGTGGCTCCCCTACAGAACATCACTAGTGTGGAGAAAGCCAATGGCAGATTCAAAGCACAGAAGCAAATTTAGCTTAATGTTGGACATCAAATGGTACTTCACTGTTAGGAGATATGGCAGCAGCGAGCACACTGTGCATTGTCCAGGAAAATCTGCCATCTACAAGAGCTTCCTCCAATTAGCATTTCACAGCTTATACCAAGGTAAACACCCAAGATAACAAGAGCTATGGGAAGAAGGTTTCAGGTCTCCTCCCTCTCAAAAACTCTCCCTCTGAAATTGATTTCCTTTGTCCAGTTTCTAAAGAGATGATCAGAACTCAGCTTGAGGACAATTTGCAGAAGCATTTGAATTTACAAAAATACAGGCTAGTAATTTTCATGCTTAGAGGAAAGCTTCCCATTTCCCTCTTGACTGCATGGCTTCCTTCTCTAGATGAGGAGGGCTTCCCAAACAACAAGTCATGATGACAAACAGTCACAGCAGATGTAAGATGCCTTCAGTTCCAGCAACAGTTACACATTCATCTGCAAAAACCTAACCTGTGCTTTCCTTGGAAATTGTGAAGATGCACTTTCTAACATAGCAGTGATCTCATCACCCCTGCTAGGAGAATGCTAATGTCAAGGTGAATATCATGAGTTTGCTGCTACAAGCAACATCTTTTGGGTAAGAAAAATCTGTTGGCCATTTTATCATCTGGAAGAAGTCCAAAAGAACTGACAGTCTGAGATCTCTCTTCACATTCCTGTGCAGTGCAGATTGAGAATTGGGAGCAGATGTGGAGTCTCAGACAATTGCACTCAATCAGCTGTACACTCTGAGCAATCCAAGACTTTCCAACTGCTCCTATCAACATCACTCTTGACAGAGCAAGATGTCTCCTAAAATGTATGCATTAACCTTGTTCAGAATTCCTATTACCACTTTTGATCCAGACAGAAACCTCCTGAACCAAGACAGCGACTGACAGCCAAGCTGTAATGGCTGCAAGTTCAGCAGGGCTCATCCTACAACCAAAGTGAGTCAGTGCTTGAGTGGAAGGTATCTAAGGAGCATCTAGATGAAGTAGGAGGTGCTTTCAGAGAGAACACATTGCCCTCTGAGTCATTATTTTCTACTACTATTTGTGAGATGTAGTACTGAGAATAGGACAAGGCTCTGTTGTTAGGATTTGCTCATGCATGCCACACAAAGAATCCTTTCTCTGAAGGAATTGGTTTGTACGTGGGATGGAGTTAACAGGTGACTGAAGCAGATAAAAAGTGGGAAGGACAAAGACAGTTAAACAATTCTAAACAGCATAGAAAGAAGCATCAACACACATACAGTCTAACCACTGCTAAGGGATCTATGCTCTGCTGAGAGTCCAGTGAGGCCCACTTTGCTGCTTGATGGTCACAGAAACACAGAATGATTTATGCTGAAAGGCATGTCTTGAGATCACCTAGTCCAACTCTGCTGTTTCGAGCAACATCAGACAGATTTGGCAGCCCAGGACTGTGTCCAGTCAGGTTTTTAATAACTCCTCTGATGAAGACTACAAAATCTCCCTGGGTAACCTGTGCCAGTGTTTGACCCCTATCATATTTATCTTGTGTGGGTGTGTACATTTCATGTGGAATTTCCTGGGTTTTAAGCAGTGCCCACTGCCTCTTGTGCTGTCAGTTGCCACAACAAAGAGGAGTCAGGCTCCCTCTTTTTTATTCCCTTCCATCAGATATTTAAACACATAAAACCTCCCTGAGTCTTCTCTTCTTAAGGCTGAGCAATCCCAAATCTCTCAGGCTCTATTCATATGGAAAATACTCCAAGTCCCTTAGACAACTCCATGGCTCTTTGTGGTCATTTGGATTGTATTCAAGGAGGGGGAAAAAAGTGAAAAATCCCTTGGAATTTTGTTTGCTATGAAGTCTACTATCTTTGCTGAATTACCAGCAGAGGAGTATGATTTTTCTTATTTTCATGTATTAAGCATATCCATCAATTTTAGAAATTATGTAACATTTATTGAGATGGCAATTTCCACTGTGAAGGTGCTGCATCCTTGAAAAAAGTGGAACATTCTCTGTGCCATGCAGAAAACCAAAAAACCTACCAGTATCTCAATAGAGAAGGTTCCAAATCAACCTATTAACAAGAATGGTGATTTCCCAAGAGTGAGCAGAGGGCAAAAAAATCTTACACTACAATTACCATAAGGGAGAAGTCACAAATTAGGCAGAATTTATGCTCTAGTCCCCAGTTAGCATCAAATTTCGTGACTGCTCTTCACAGACAAACAGCTCTATCTTTAGAAGGATGCAGCTGGATATGAAACTGTCATTAGCACAAGTGAGATTTGGTCTATAAACTCATGCTGCAGTTAAGTTTAAGGAGATTCAGATTGCTAAAGGACTTTTTCCAGTTTTACAATTGGTTCACCTGGTCTTGCAGAATCAGTTTCCTTTCATGACCATCTGTATGACTTTGTGTGCACACAAAGCCCTTCAGGGTTTCTCCTGCTACTGATTCTTCTCCCCTGCACAGTCTGAGTGCATCCCCAGGAGTCCTCCCACCCTTCTCCCTAGGTTCATCCACTCTGAGGCTGTGGGCACCATCCCTGGCACACAAGGAGGCACAGCTAGAGAAGAGCTACCATGCCTACAGTCCCCTACATGACCAGCCCCCAGGCTTGAGTTACTTACAGTGATGGGCAGGTCTAGTGGGTTAAGCAGCTTGTCCTGCTGGCAGAAAGCAAAAAAAGGCACAAAGAGAAGCAGACAGGATTTAGCCTGGAGTCCAGGAATAAGGCACAAACAGGGCACTAGAGAAGAAAGGCTTAACACAGCAAAGCTACACAATACACACATATGCACGTCTTGGAGGTAGCTGAGATCTTGGGAGCTTCCTCAGAGCAGGGCAGTGTTTCATTTCTCATGTTTGTCAGCAGGAATATCCCTCTATGACTTAAGAAAGGTCCCTTTTTGGGGGACAGGGAGGTGGGTGTTTCTTTATTAAGTACATACAGTCCCAAGGAGTCTACCCCGCCTACCTCTCCCATACACAATTAACTTAAAAAACTTCCCATGCTGTCTGCAGGATTACTTTCTGTCTCTGAAGGTCTTTCAGAATCCTTTCTGAGCATGTCCTAAATATAGATGTGTGCTCCAGGACACATTATTAATGGGATGGTACTTTTTCTCCTCTGTTGCCATACTGAAACAGGCACTTAAGTTCTTGGCAAGGTCTGAGGTCTACCAGACAATGTGATTTCTGAGGCATAAAAAGCCAGGCAGCCACCATCACTCAGGTTTAAAGCCAAAAGGCAAGAACAAACCTGTCTTTTGTCCTCAGGTGCCTTCAGGAAGAGGGCATTGATCAAGGCAATGGCATATGTCTGAATCTCTTGGTTTGAGCTGCAGAAACAAAAAAGGGAGGTTTGTATGGCAACAGGCAGTACAGAACATTACAGCTTGCTGCTTTACCTGCACCATGAGAACACTGACTACAGCAGTTGAGCATTTTCAGCAGACAAGCAGGACTCATGTAACCCATGCTTATGATGTCCAACTCTTCAAAAGGCTTGCAAAAACCTGACAGAGATTTCTGACTGATAGGTCCATTATCCAGGAGGCAGAGCACACTGCAGCCCAGCACCACCACAGTTTGTTTCCAGTGCTGAAACTATCTCTGTAAAACCTGGTTATGGTACAGTGTGTTACATGGATACAGCTTGGAACTTGCATGGAACAAGTTATTTTTCTTCCCTATGCCAGTGGAAGCCACCAAAATCAAATGGAATTAAGGGGAAAGAATGCTTCACTGCAGAACTTCTTCAGGTAAAGGGTGCTCAACCCCTTCCTAGGTGACACAGAGCATGTGGTTATACCTGTCACACTCAACTCTAAGCTTCTAAATGCCAATGTTATTCTTCTGTCCTCCTCCTGATATTCTGTCAAATGCAGGTTTGTTTCCTGCAATACTCTGACTCTTCCTGGGGGTAGACCTTGGCTGTCAAGTCACTCTATCCCTCAGCCTGACCCAGTGGACTCCTGCATCAAGCTCTTCTGATGAACAGAAGTCCAGTGTACCACCTAAATGAGTATATGTGTTCAAATATACTTGTTTCTAAAAATATTTTTTAATTTATTTAACTCTATATGTAAAAATAAAAGATCTTTTCATAAAAGATCTGAAGCCAATACTTCTTTTAGCTTAAATACCTATGTTCCTCACTTTGACATATCTCTGGATAACGACCATATTCTTTCTTCTACTGCTCCCTTCCAAATCTTTTTCATTTTGGTCAATCTGCTGTACTTCAAACATGCAAATCTCCATGCACCATCCTAGGTTCTCCTTGGGCCTCCAAGCTGCACAGGTCTCTGAAGTCTGCCATTCACTTCTGCTTTCCTTTTCAGGGTTTGTTGCTCTTTTCACCACACTGCTTGTTTTTTGACAAAGCAGAACAAATTTTAGGTTAGTTTCTCCTCTTCTAACTCATCTCCTCTGGACTTGTTTCCATGGTCATGTTCTTCCAGAACATATCCTCTGTTATGAACTATTCCCTCCTGATGGCCTTGCCAAGAAAACCACCAGCAAATCCTGACTCACCCTCCCCTTCCCCTTCCAAAATATTCCCTGCATGGATGCTTTCTTAAGTGACCATTTGTGTTCTGGAAGCACTTAAGCACACAAGTTTATGTCTTGAACAAAGATAATTTGCTTAAAAAACCTGCACAACTGTGTTCAATGTGGATCAAATCTGTGTTTGACTAAACCAGAAATCATAAAGCTGAAAGAACATATACTCTTTGCAGAACAAAGCTGCTGGGGTGTTCAGGAGAACTTGTTTAGCTTTTCTGTTAACCAAATTCAAATGTATAAACATTCCAAGCACGCAGTGACATTGATGCAACACTTTGTTTGCACTATAATTTGGTTAAACTACTGATCGCTGATTAAAGAGCATCAATCACATTCACAAATAGTGCTTTTCCATACATTCAGAATTAAAAGGCTTGAGAAAAAACCCAACCTGTTCAAAGCTCTAACAACTACATGCAGCTTTTTTATAATGAAGAGTAGAACTGACCTAGACAAACAGCCCTAAGAGACAGAAATTAATTTGCCAGTTTGTTTGGAAAGGGAGGAAGAAAATGAAGGGAATTTTTAATCCCTTCAAGCAAGAAAAGCAATTGTTTTCTTCTTTAGTATGCAGGAAAAAACCCAGAAGATGATGAGCTCTTAGATTCTAGTGGAGATAATTTAAAGAGGGGTAAAAGTGACAGACAACTGGATGCAAAACCTTTGGGAAGTTGTTCTAGTGAAATGCAGGTTTGGTCCTAGCAGTGAACACACTTGAGCAGTTATTTAAAGCTAAATATCTTTGTTCAACATTCATGTGCCCAGGTTCTTCCACAACACAGAACATATTTTTCTAGGATCTCACTTTTAAAAAAAATCCATTAGAAATCTTGTTCAAGTAAGTTGTCATATTGGTAATGCAATCGTTAAGTGTTCAAAATGTAAGAAGATGTATCTTTAAATAAACAAATACTCATAAAATAGGTATAAATCCCCCCGTTGCTGGGGGGACACTCACACTTGCAGGTGGGAAATGAGCTGCCCCACAGTGATCTCCTCTGCAATCTTCTGGTACAGAGTCTGGCTGTTGAGCACCATGCTCTCCAGGATGGCCAGGGAGCGCTGCAGGATGGACACGTCCACCATGGGCTGGCTCACGTACCCTGCAATCTGAGCACACAGCAGGTCAGCTGCTGCCAGCCTGACACTTGTGGGGAGTGAGGGCTCTCACAGGGAGTGCACTGTGCTCTCAGACAGCACTCAGCTTCTCAGAGTCTTGTGCTCTTCCTGGGAGATGCATTAAAGCATGGAAAGAAATAATATCCACTCTCCCCTCCACCCCAACTCACCTGTTTGATGAAGGTTATTGAGACCATGTCCCAGGAGACAATACCGTGGTCCATGAGCTCCAAGAAGGCAGTCAGGGTGAAAGCCAACATCTCACTATAACTGAGAAATTGAAGAATTCAGTTACAAGAGATCTGCTGGCAAGAAAAAAAGCCTGCTCAAGCAGGATAAGAGAAAAATGTCACCACTTTCTCCCCAATAACACAGTGTGGCACCTGGGGGAGCAATAAGGTGTATGCACTCATGCAGATAATTTTACTGTTTTGTAGAAAGATATTTTATTTTTCCTGGTTACAAGCACAAATTAAAATTAGCAGCTGTAAGTCCCTAGTCCTGCCACCAGAGACTCACAATCACCAGGATCAGTACTTGGCTACTCAAAGGAGCAAACACGTTTCCACATCAGAAAAAAAAAATAAGGGAAGTTAATTGTCCTCTAAATATTGGGACACCTGACTTGAAATAAAATGAAGGCACAGCATGAATTGTGGAAAATTTAATACATAACCACAAGACAGAAAGATAAAAGAGACTGAAGGGAAGATTGCAAAAAATGCCAAAAATGTATTAGTTACTAATATATAAGAAGAGCTATAAATGTTATTACAGTAAGTTATCAAGACTTTAAAAGTACTTCCAATGAAATATAACAACTGCAACAGAAAATCCAACTGAATTATTTGTACCATAGTTCTCTGTGTATCATGACTGTCTCCTCTTCTGCCTTGTGAGGTTTAGCAAATGACTGGAAAGATTTTGTCTCCACAGATCAGCATTTGCTCTAAGGTTGTGAAATTGCTTAATGTCACTTCAGCAAGCAAAATGAGCCCCTTATTCAAGGCCTCCTCCCAGAGTCCTGGAATAAAGGAAACTTACTGGGATAGAAGCTTTGTCCCACTCTCCACCAGCCGTGTCAGCACTGTAATCCCTTCCATGTTGATGAACTCTGTGGCAAAGGTGACGTCTGCTGAAAGTTTGGCCAGTTCCTTCATGGCATCCAGCCTGGCTTCCATGCTGTGGGACTGGATCCTCTCCATCAGCTGGCGAGCTGCCCTGGACTGGCAGGAAAGAGGGGTGGTGCCAGTTACAGAGCAGGCACCTGCAGGCTGAGTCCTGCCAGCATCAGCATTCTGTCAGAAGCCCATGGGTGGGCAGGGAGAGCAGAGCCAGGCTAGAGATAGCAGCAGAGTCACATTCAGTAGCTGCAGTCAGCAAGTCTAAGACAGACTAAAAAAAGGCTTCTCTCAGCAACAGTTGCAGCCAAGCAGGAGGTGAGTAAAATGCTGGTTTGCATGTTAGAGCAAATGCCTGTTTTCTCCTCGCTGAGGTGAGTGGAGGTGGGTATAGAAATATGGAGCAGCACCATTAAAGAAATACAATATTGATAAAAAGTCTCACAGATTCAAAGAGAAGCATGATCTCATTTTGTGTATCCAAAAGACATTCTGTAAGATTTCTCAGATACAGATCATTATATCCTCTTAATTGCCTTTTGCCCAAGGTACCTTCTCCCAGTTCTACTCACCCTCAGCTCTATGCCAAGAATTTGCACAGAAAAAGGTTTAAGAATTGGAATAAAAAGAAAGCTGGAAAAGATGACTACTGAAGGCACAATAGCAATAATTCAGCAAAAACAACCTCCTCTTCATCAAATTTGTCTCTATTTTAATTTTTTGCATTCAGTTGCTGGAACTGTTGCTTTCTAACTGACCATGCTAAATGCATTCACATTGAGAATACATTTGTCAGTGTTTCACTGCATTCTAATCTAGGAGATGCACTAAAACTGTAGACTGGATTTATTGACAGGAAGTCCTATAAAAGGGCAGAGCATCCAAAGGAAAGACACACACCACGGGCAGGAGAGAAAACAAAGAGTGTGTGCCTCACTGCGTGGAAGGGCCCACAACAAAGGTACCCACCCTGAAATTTGGGGAGAAGGAGAAAGAAAAGCCAAGAGGTAAGAAACAGCCTGCCACCCATGGAGAGTTACTGAGAAAGAGGGAGGTGAGGAAGCATTTACCGGGGACACTGCCAGCTGGAGGATGGTTCCATTCTTGATGTCACAGCGAGTCTGGAAAGGAAACACAAACTTAAACTGTGGCAAACTGGGGGGAAATAACCCAGCTGGATCTACAGGGCACATCTGTATGCACAGTAAAGGGGCTTCTATGCCACACAACCCCACTGAGGGTCAGAATTTGAGTCCTCACACCCAGGCATGCAAAGGGAGCAGTACAAAGCTCCTCTGTTGAATGGCACCATTTGAGTCTGAATCTCCCTGAGAGCAGAGATGCTGCTCCTCAAGGATTAGTGCAGTATTGTTCCATGACTTGTAGTCCAAGACATTTTGGACTGTCACCCAGGGTTATCACAAACTGCTGCCTCTGACACTGACCTGCTCTGTGATGTACAGCTGAGGACCATCAGCATAACGCAGCGTGTAGTACTCAGGGTTTGGCAGTGACCACCTGGCAGAGCAAGAAGAAGGATACATTAAGCATCTTTGTCCTCTTTCTTCTAGCTGTCCATTAGGAAATGGAGCTTGATCCCAGGAAGTTGCAAAAGAACTTTCAAGCAAAGCTTTAGCAGGGGAAATCAGGTCTCCCAAAGAGGAGAGAAAATTCCTTTTGAGGACAATGTGGGACTTAAACCTACTCTAAATCAACTCTGAGGAACACCTGAAAAGGCCTGCACTTCAAGAACAGCAGGATGGGCCAGTCCTCAGAGAAACTGACCCTAAGGCATACAAATGCACACACTAAGAATTGGAATAAAAATGGAGGGTCCCCATTTGCCAGGAGATCCTTTTCTTCACAATTCAAACCCCAGCCCTTTCTGTGGCCAAAACCAGCAGCAGGCAGCATGGACTGTGCTAGCAGCACATTAACAAGCAGCAGACTTCCACAGTAACCCAGCAAGATTTGTCAGCAGGACAGACTTTCTCCACAAGGATTCCCAGAGAACTACTCACCCATCACAGACCTCCTTGATGATGGATGCAAGAGGCCTTTTCTAGAACAGAAAGAGAGTCCTCAGAAGCCGTGTTCCTCTCAACCAGAAAGGAATACTGCCCATTTCTATGCTTCCCACATTCCAGTATCAACGCTGCGGCGCCTTTCCTCCCCCATCTGGTTACCAGGTCTCACCTGATCTATTTCCAGCAGCTGGGCATTGGCACCTGGCCACTCAACAGCCACTTTCACAATGTCTGAAGGTGGTGGCATTGCTCCAGACTCCTCCAGGTGCCCTTAGAACAGCATACACCTCCACACCTGTTAAGAGAAAGGACAGTGAGCATCTTTCTCTGAAAACCATTTCACTTGCTACACTGGATCTAACACCAAGCTTTGAAACACCTAAGCTCAGCCTTATGGTTTCCTGGGCCTGACAGGGACAAAGCACCCAGTATTAGCAGAGATAAAGGATTCACACAAACAGCATGTTGTGAAATTGCATGCCCAGCTTCATCACCTGAGAAATACTTCTGAGAGCTTGCTGGGACTCTCACAAGAAGGGTCACTGATCAGCAAAGCCCCATCTGCCACCCACTGTCTGTACTGACAGCTCAGGCTGCAGGACTACTGAAGCAGCAGCTCCTTAGGCTCAGCTGCAGGTGAGAGCAGGAACAGACTGTCCAGGTAGCCTCCCTCCCATGGGCTTGTGTTTACTCATGCCCCATCCAAATTTCTCAGACAACTTGATCCACTCAGGATACCCAAACAGGCTCTTTATCTTATTCCCTTCCTGTAATATCATAAATCCAAAACATGAGCATCCATCATAGAAAATAAGGTAACTCAGCATCTGCTCTGGAAGTGTACCTTTCACTCCTTTATCTGCCTTTCAGAGCACAAGCTTGTGTTCAGGGTTTGGTCCCAGTCAGTTGTCAGACACAGTGGTTTGTGCCCAAAAAGTTGGACTGTGTGACCTCCTGCACTCCTATGACAGCCAGACTTGCTCTGCCACCACTTGCTCTACCACTCTACCACCCCTCACCACCTGGGAAGTATCTGGCAAGCCAGATTCAGAATTTCATTATATTCTGGAAAGCCAACCCCAATTTACAGAGATGGCTGCAAGTCAGTACTCCTGGCCTTCTCTTTCTGTTTGAGCACCAATCCCAAGAGTGGCTTGTATTTTCTTAAAACTCGTTAAATGACTGTAAGACTAAACATATCTCATTCAGAAAAGTGCCAGCCAAGTTAGGTTCAAAATAACATCTCTAGCCTTTCAGATAAGCAGCACACATTGGCTGACCTTGGAAAAGCAGCAGACTCAGGGCACCAAATCAGGGCAATTTCCAGTATGCAACCAGTACTTCCCAAAGAGCCCAATTTGTATGACACCTCTAGACCTGCAGGGTTTCCATGTACTAAATCTAGAAACAGGCAATTCCCAAATGCTGTGTGATTTCCACTCACTGTTCTCCAGTAATCAAAGGCTATGATGACCTAAACTGAAAGCCTGAGAAACATCAGTCCTGTGCAGAAATCACACACTCAACATCCCCAGCACCCACCTGTAATAACTGAACAGGTAATTACCTCTCCCACGAGTGAGCCAAGTCACAACCAGAAAACATCTAAATCTATTCAATGCTCAAGACACAACAAATACACAGAGAAGAGACAAGGCTCAAAGATTAGTCTCTGAGCATTAAGAACTGAATTTGTAACTTTTAAAACTAATTTACCCATGAGTAATTATGCATGAGTAATTAGCATCTAATTACCACTTTTCCCTTCAGCCTCTTGCAGTACAGTCATAGTCTTTCATTTGTATTACAAGTGACAAGTTCCTACTGAAAAGTACATGGAAATACAGCAATTTATATGCCAAAACAAAGATGTCCAGATTACTAGAGGTAGAAGCCTTCACAAATCTCTAACTTGTCATTTCCCACTCAAAGAACATGCCTCATTGAGATAGGGAAGTGCCCATTAAAACAGAAATGCTGATATGAGGGGAAATCCTGCAGAAATTATAGAATATTTAGGTTGGAAAACACCCTTTAGGTCATGAAATCCAACCAGAAACATAAAACTGCCAAGTCCACCACTAAATAATGTTCTTAATAACCACATAAATGTCCTGTTTCATGCCAAAAAAGAACTGCAGAGGCACACAGCACCTAGAGGTCATGCACTCTACCTGCAGCTCCCCTGATATCCTCACCACCAAAACCAGAGACCAACCAAGTTGTATGGCACTACCTTGGTATCTCCAAAAAAAAGCTCTCAGCTTCATACAAATTCAAAGTAACTCACTATGATATTTAACACTTATTTCTGCCCCAAATTTCTTCCATGCTCCCTATTCCAATCAGTATTCAAGGCACAGCAAATACACAGTGAAAGAAACAGAGCTTCAAGACTCTGAGAAATATTTTCAGGTTTTTTTTTTGCACAGCAGCACCACAGAGCAGACACCACAGGTATCTCTACCAAGGCAGAGATCTGAACACCAAGGTGACTTGGCTAAGAAGAACCCAGAGAAGCAGGAATTAAAAATTTAAAAAAGTAGGAAACTTTTTAGAACAGTCTTGGTGAAACAATGCTTTGAAGGACCAACACAGATCGATAGTTCAGCAGGAGCAGCTTTCCAGAAGAGCATGACTGGACCATGAATACAAAGGGTACTTCAGGTCAGCCTCTTAATGTGAGGCTGCTTGCCAAAAGCATGCTTTGAAAAGATTTCACTGTGCATCTGCAGACAAGAGGGGTGTCAAGATGTTTGAAATATTTTCAGGTATTTTGCAGTGCAACAGTGATAGAGCTGATAAAATTGTTGAGAAGCTCTTGTGAAGAGGTACGGACCATGATGTTGCGTCATTGTGTTTACCATCACTTATGTGCATGCTCTCACAGCACATTCTTCTCAACAGCATGCAAACAATTCCTCACCGTTTGTACAGAGAGACAGAAGCCAAGCTAAAATCTCTCAAAAATTAATTCAGTCTGCTTCTGCAGAGTGAGATCTGTCATGTAAAGCAGTGGTGCAGGGGTAGCTGCAGGGCAAGGAAAAATCAGCAGAGCCACTAAAACCACACTATTCACAAGACTTCTGAGAAGCTGCAAGCTAAAACAACTACAGTATTTTAAGCAGAATTTCCCTATTCACAAACTCAATCTTCTTTTCATTACAGATAGAGAACAAAGTGTGCTGCACACAGAATGAAAATGAGGAGGATGAAAGAACATTCCCTGAAAAAGAAAAGCTGCCTGGTAGAATCCCTCAGTCAACAAGCAAATAGCTGCAGCTTCTGAAACCTGTAGATGCAACAAAACACCCTCGGCAGTCCTCAGCAAGCCCTCAGATGGTACCAACCGGCCAAGCTAAAGTGGGAAGTGATGTTGGCACAGGGACTAATGGGACAGGTGGGCAGAGAAGCCATTCCTTGGCCAAGCAGCACGAAAGGGTAGGAGACAGCAGAGTCCAGCCTGAAGGCTATGCAGTTCCCTATGCTACCTCACACACCAAGCAATGAGGAGCATCCCTGTCTAGATAAACCAGAGAAGCAAATGGCTCAGATTCCCTGCCTCTGGAATCCTACACTGCTCCAAATGCCTTCCGTGGCTGCACTTTGGTGGTAAAGCACTACGCCTATGGGCCCTGGAAATGCACATTTCAACACAGCACGGCAGAGACCGTCTCTTGGCAAAGACAGAAACTGATAGCAACGAGCAAAAAGAGAACTGCTTTATTATTTTCAATCAGTCAAGTGACTTCAAAGCCTCCAGCTAGGCGTCAACCCCTGAAGCTTGGCCCAAAACCCTGCTAAAGGAATTAAACAAGAATTTTTCAGCTAAGCCCTGTCCGCGCTGTGCCTCGGGAGCCGAGGCAGCACCGGCCTCGCCCCTCTCGGTGTCTTGATAGGCAGCGCGCCGGGCACAACGGGACCTACGGGAGCTGCTGCGGCGGCCGTGCCGTGTCGGGCCGGGCCGGGCGGAGGAGCCAGGCCGGAGTGAGGGCCGCGGGCAGGGTGGGCGCGGCGCCGCAGCGCGCCCGGGGAGGCGGCAGACCCGAGGCGTTCCGCCGACGGCTGCGCTCCCTGTTCCTGTCCCTATCCCTACCCACGCCCTCACCCGCCCGCGCTCCCCCGGCCCCACCGCGGCCGCCCCGCGTTCCCGCGGCCCCGCCGAGGCGCTGCCGGCGCTGGCACCGCCCCTGGGCGCGTCATGCGCCCGCCGCGCTGCCATGGAGACCGCGGGGACCATGGAGACCCGGCCCGGCCCGACCCGCCGCCCCAGCGCACCCCCTGCGCAGCCGGGTCAATGCCGCTAACCGAGCGTCCCTCGTCCCCGCGCCCCTCCTCGCCTCCGGGGCCGCCGCGGCGGGGCTCACGTCAGTTCCCCGTGCCCACGGTGCCCCGCCTCCGGGAGCGGCTGCGAGCGCCAGGGGCCCGGCGTGCGGGAGCTCATGCAGGGCAGCCGCTCGGGCTGGCGCGGGGCTCTGCGGCGGCCGCGCTCGGCTCCCTCCGCCCCGGCAGCGAGCGCGGGGCCGCGGAGCTCTGCGCAGCCCCCGCCCCC
>WBNQ01053958.1:0-10999 GCA_013401375.1 Spizella passerina | reverse complement strand
CAGCATCGGCCGTGTTCGGCCGCAGGAGCGCCGCGGTCCCAGCGCCCAGCGCTGCCCTCGCCCCGGAGAGCTGGAACAGAGCCGGAGCAGTCCCCGGCCGGGCCATGGAGGGTCCTGGGCAGGAGCCCCGCGCCCAACAATTCCGAGGTGGAGCGAGAGGTGAGGGTCCCCCGGGGAATGCAGGGCAGGAGGGCTGGGTGTGGTGCTGGTACAGGGGGATCCGCTACTCCCCTACCTGTGTACAGCGAAGTTTTCTCTCAAGGCTGAGTTTCAACACTTCCTTATTTGCCCTTGGAGTCTGTGTGGGGCCATGATGCTGCGATGTGTTGCAGCAGGCTCTTGCTGTTTGTTCCTGCTAGCAGTCAATTTTTCCCTAAACGTTCTATGGGGAGTCTGATAAAAGCCCCGTGGGCTGCGCTTCCTGCTACTCCGAAAGGCTGGACTTTGAGTAGACACTCCATGTTTTGTGCGTGCTGTGTACAGTTCAAGTCAGCTATGGCGTCCTCTATCGTTATTTCACTGATGATTAACTCCCGAGGAAATGCTGTCCTGTGCAGAAAACTTAAACTTTCACCTTCTTACTTCTGCTTTCAGTTCTGTGGAAAGAGGTTTTCTTTTTTGGTGTCTTCGTAGCTCAAGTGAACTCTAAGCACAGCGCTCTCTTTAGCAGTTGGATAGAAGGGTACAAATGAGACACTAATTTGAAAATCTATGTGCAAATGTAATAAATTTTTAATTTGATGTCAAATGTTCAAAATGTGCTGACTGTCAGGTCAATATACTCATTTGTCTTTGTTGGGAGGCATGTTTATTTGGTTGATTTATAATTAAGGAGTGTCATTTTTCCTGCTTTTTTAAAGGACGTGTGCTTCGTTTGGACACTGGCTTTACAGGAAGAGGCAGAAACAGAACAAATAATGTACCAGGCCAGGCACCTAAGTTAGGGGAAAATCTCCAAGACAATAATTATACCCTTCCACATCGGCAAAGAGAAGAGGGGTGTGGTGGTTGGACGTCAAAGGTTCCTCAATCAAGTAAGAATCCAAGAATCCAAGCTGAACAGCCCAACAGTGAAGCCACAGGATTCTGGAGAAAACAGGAGAATGAGGGAAGGAGAATGAGGTATCAAGGTGGACAAACACATGAGAGGGGCAGAGGACCCTGGAATGAGCAAGAAAATGCATTTAGAGGAAGAAGGTGTCAGCTTGGACAAGCCCATGAGAGGACCAGAGGACCCCAGAATGAGGAAGAAAATGGAGGCAGGGGAGGGAGGTATCAAGGTGGACAAGCTCAGGGAGGAGCTAGAGGGAGAGGGCTGAGGAGTGCTACCCCAGGTGGTGCCCACCGCAGTGAGCAGCCTCGGCAAGCCAGAAGGATTGGCTATAAATTCCTTGAAAGTCTCCTCGAGAAAGACCCCTCAGAAGTTGTCAACACACTTGCTTCCAGTTCAGGGTTGAAGGAACTTCTTTCCCAAACAACCATGAACCGCAATTTCGTTCAGCTCATTTGCCGGGTGCTTCGGAAAGCGTGCAGTTCCCAATTGGACAGACAGAGGGTCCAACACATTCTTGGGGTTGTGAAGGAGTCCAACTTTCTCAAGGTCTGTCTGCCGCAGTACGTGTCTGACATGGTAACAGAAGTAGTTCCTGCTGTACGCCATGAGTACCCTGAGCATATCAGCAACATCATTTTACTTCTTCAGCACCTGATAAGTACTTTCCCAGCCAGCTCTGTGCAGAAAGTCTCCCTCCTCTTGACAGTCTTGACAGCATCCATCGATGCCCTGAGAGGTTTTGGTGTGGACATCACAGAAGAGACAGAGAAGAATCTCAATCAAGTCCAGATGCTCATGCAGCATCTGCAGGAGAAGAGACGTGAAGGCACCCTGAGGGCTGATAATTGTACATTTATGCAGCCTCAAGATGGGCAAGCAGGAAGCTATCGTTTCATGAGCATTTATCCAACCTACGATGAGATCCATGGTAATGAGAAACCTTTTCTACGTCCCAATTTTGTTTCTGGAAAATATGAAAGCACCAATATTTATCTTGACACCCACTTCCGACTTTTGAGAGAAGACTTTGTAAGGCCTTTAAGGGAAGGTATCATGGAGGTTTTGCAGAATCTCCAGGACAGAAACTTAAGAAAGAGAAAATTTGATGATGTCAGGATCTACTTCGATGCACGGATTATTGCCCCATCTTGTACCCCAACTGGCATTGCTTACAAGGTCCAGTTTGACACAAAACCACTGAGGTTTGTACAGTGGCAAAATTCTAAACGATTGCTGTATGGATCCCTTGTCTGCATGTCCCAAGATCACTTTGAAACATTTCTTTTTGCCACTGTTTCCAATCGTAATGCTGCAGAACTTGTCAATGGGATTGTGGAGCTGTCTTTTGATGCAGACAGCCAGCCACTGGTGGGAGACTTTGAGCCCTCAGACTCTTTCCTCATGGTAGAGACAACTGCCTATTTTGAGGCCTACAGGCATGTGCTAGAAGGGTTGCAGAAAATGCGGGAAGAGGATATCCCATTCCAGAAGTACATTGTGGAATGTGATGCACAGGTGAAGGCGCCAGCATACCTGACATGGAATACTGCCTACAACCTTGCACCCTTGGTGAAGACTTCACGTAAAGAGAAGTGCCCTGATAGCTTGGAAATTGTCAAAATTCTAGATCCCAGTCAATGGCTTTCAATGGAAGCTTTGAAATTAGATGAGTCTCAGATGCAGGCATTGAATCTTGCACTCACCAAGGAGCTGGCTATCATCCAAGGACCTCCTGGCACTGGTGAGACATATTTGCTTAAAGGTTCTGTAATTTAAGAAGTTCTTGTTGATTTCCCCATCTAGGGAGATTAACGTCAGAGAAAGCCAGCTGTACTGTCTCCAAAGCTTTAGTCCTGTGCATAATTGATGCTTGAGTCACCCAATTAGTGTGAGCTGTGGAGACAGTTAATATCCTCAAATAGCCACATCTGATCTTTGCCCACCTACATGCAAACAGACACCAACTGCACTGTTGGCTGTGCTTGTATATTGGGGTGAGGAAATTTACAGTGGCTTTTGAGAACTTGGTCCTTCTTGCTGTGCAGCACTCTCCTACTTGTCTTCACAGCACGTTAGGGCTTTGGGAACATTCAGCCGTGAACCATTGTGTGAATAAAGTATTACAAGATGGACTGTAATTGTTTTAAATGATACCTGAATTTAACAAGCACCAGCCTATTTCAGTAGGATATGGATGTTTCATGTGCAGCCAAATGTCATCTATGATGCCAGTATCAGAGTGGGCTGGAGGATGCAGTGGGAGAGAAAACCCTGTGTCCAGTCTATTATCCAAAGAATAACATTCTTGCAGATCGTGGCCTTGCTCAGTACAGGCTGGAATGTCAGTTCATGCTGCTTTCTGTACATTTTATAAGTTAGTTACCCCTGGAGTCAGTTCTCTCGGCACAGACCAGATTGGCAGCCTGGAAAGAAATCTTTTATCTGTTTTGATGATTTCTGTGTTTCAAGGCACTTATAGAGCGTGGATTGCCCTTTTCTGATTCTGAGTTTGTCTTGCAGGGAAGACTTATGTGGGTTTGAAGATTGTTCAGGCTCTCTTGACTAATGATCATGTGTGGCAAAGCACTTACAGGAAGCGTCCCATCCTTATAGTCTGCTACACCAACCATGCACTGGATCAGTTCTTAGAAGGTAAGAGTACCTGCAAGCAGGATGGTGGTATAATCATAGAATGGTTTGGGTTGGAACGACCTTACAGATCATCTAGTTCCAACCCACCTGCCATGGACAGGGATACCTTCCACTAGACCAGGTTGTTCCAAGCTCTGTCCAGCCTGGCCTTGAACACTTCAAGTGATAGTGCATCCAGTTCTCTGGTCAGCCTGTTGTTAGAACCTGTAATTGGAAACTACACTATAACCCTTACTCTGCTCATTGTATGGCATAATAATCTGCATTGTGGTTTGATTCTTTTTAATGACTCTAGCCCCATTGACATATATTAAAAAAACTTCACTCAGAGCAAACCACTGTAGGATTTGCAGTCAAAGGGTATTTTTCCTACCTCTTGTCCTGCTGCTGAAAACTGAGCTTGGCCCTTTAGTTCTAATATTTTTTTTTTTATTCACAGGAATATACTCATTTGAAGAAGCCGGGATAGTGCGTATTGGGGGCAGGAGTAGCAGTGCAGCCCTGCACAGATTCACCTTGAAGGAGCTGAGGAAGCATGCCAACAGACTTGATTTCCCAGACTACCACTTCAGAGACTCTGAACGTGTATGTACAGACCTCCTGGGAGATGCTGGGACTGGGTTGCCTGTGCATTGGAGGAGATAATAAACCTCCCCCACACCTGGCCTTTCACCTTGTTTTACCCTGAATTTGGTCTCTTAATTCTTCTGTCAGATTTTTGTCCTGCTGTTAGTGAGCTTTGTTTCTCTGAGTGTGACACTGCCTCCCTGTGTTTGTTGTGAGTAGATAACGAGGGAGATGAAGGAGGCTGAGGAGGGGCTCCTTGAGGGAGCGAAGCGGTTGGAGTGCACGGCCTACGGCATTCTGCACGAGCGCTACTTGAAACCACACATGGCACCCCGGCACTGGGCCAGCCTGAGAAGGGCTCTGGTAAGAGAGGTCCCTTTCTTCTGAGTCAAGCAGTCCCAGTGCGTGCTTGCCATCCTTTCTGCTAATGGGTTCCACCAGCATACATCTTTTTAGCATCGTTTGGTTACTGGGAGAGTAAAGGAGTGAACAGCAAGCTGTGCCAAATGACAAGCAGTGCAAGCAAGGGCTTTGAACTTTGCTCCTTTAAACTGCAGAGATTGTAAGTGATCTTTAGCAGCATAAAAATACAAGTACCCAAAGGAAAGCCTCATAAAATGGAGGAGGGGTACCCTTTCTAAAGATCTGGGGCTGCTTGGACTTTCTGGTTCTGGAGGGTATCTTGGGGGTACTTGTCCTAGTTGCCACTGCTAAGGTGCTGCTTTGGCATCATGCTAAGACTCTGAAGTGCAATAGGCCTGGCTGATTTGACTTTCTCTATATTAGCAGGACACTGAGTTTTACTACATTGCTTCACAACGCTCACTGATTCTGGAGTGGCTGGGACTTGGTGTATCTGCCTTCACTCAGAATGCTGCAGACAATATAGCAGCTGAAAATCCAGGTAAAACAAGCAAAACAAAACAAAACAAAAAAAAAAAAAAAAAAACACCAGAAAGACACCCACCCCACACACATTTTCTACAAGTGTGTTTACCTAAGCAGTGTATGTGTGCCAGAAAAGAGACACTGCTTCTTAACAGGCACTGAATGATGTGTGATACTGTGAGGGAATTAAGAAGATTAACCCTCATTTCAATGTAGTGATCTGACTGCTGCACTGATAAAGTGGCTGTGGCTTACTTTGTGTGACTGGTGACTCCCACAGGTGGTGAGCAGGAGGGAGAGGAGGAGAGTGAAGATGAAGCAGAAGAGGAGCTTTTGGAGGTCCCAGAGATGGCTGACCTGATTGAAGAGGAGAGAGTGATTGAGGATGAAAAGATAGCAGACTATTGGAGGAGGGAGAAGGAAGATGACAGTGTTCATGAAATCGCCCATTCCATGCTGGCTATGAAGCTGGATCAGGAAGAAGGAACAGCTCAACCACAGCAGGAGAACATGCAGTGGGAGGTACCTGCATGCATTAGCATGACTGTGTAAAGGAAAACATGGGGATACTAACACAAAAGAGTCTCTGTGTTGTAACTGCTTATTGGGGTGCTTTTTTTCTTCTTTTTGCAGGTAACTCGTGGCCAGAGGAGAAAAATTATGCGGAAGATGAAGGTTGAGCTCCGTAAAGTGAACGCAATGACAGAGTTAGAGGCCAATGCTGTTCAGGATGTGTGGCAGCTTGACCTGGACTCCCGCTGGAGGCTTTACAGGTGACAAAGCTATTGTGCAGGGCTTGTCAGGCAGGTGTTTCCTAAGATCATTGCAGTGTGCAAACTGTGTCAAGCCATGATGTTTCTGTTTGTACTTGTTCATTTCCTTGTTTGAACATGCTCATTCTTACCTTCCTTGTACTGCATGGGAAGCAATATCATGCCCTGCATTTGTACATGTTCAGGACTAAGTACAGATGGTAATAATCTGTTTCCCAAAAGGCACGGCAGAAGTTTTGAGCTGAATCCACTCAGAACCTGTGGATCACCATCCTGTTTTCCTTGCAGTGTGTGATAATGGTGCTTTCTTCCCAGGCTTTGGCTGCAGACTTACCAGGGTTCTATTCGAGACAACATTCGGGACCATGAAGAGCGGTATCAGGAAGCAGCCAGAAAACTGAAAGAAATGAAGCTGGAGCAAGATCTCTGCATTCTCAGCACAGCGAGAGTTGTGGGGATGACAACTACAGGTGCAGAGCAGTTAGGAAACAAATCAGTATTGTATTGCTTACAATCATGTTTAAAGAAACTTTTTGCTGAAAGATTAGTATCATGTACTGCTTCACAGCCTGGGACAGGCTCTGCCTTTTTAATCTTTGACTCCCTTTGCAAATGGGGCTCTTGTGGGAGTTGTTAATGAGTGGCATAAGCAGCTTCTGCTGTTTTGCACTCCCCCCATCTTGAGTAGCATTCTTCTAATGGAACTGCACCACTTGTGCCTTAGTAAGGCACAGTCAATACCTGTGTTGCTATTCCCACAGCACCTTCTGGAGATGGTAGTGTCAAGGTCGTTGTAGTATGTCCCTTTGGAGAGATAATTTAGCCTTATTTATGTGTGTAGACCAATGTATTGAGTGTTTCTTCTGTCTGAAGAGAGCATTGGAAAAAGGACCAAGGCAGGCATAGGAGTAATCCCCACCTGCCTTCCTTAACTCATCATATAGAAGCCATCCCTGGTATTGTGCTGTTTTAAAAATTAAAAAAGCCAAGTGCTGAAGTGGGGAATCTTGAGAAGAACCCCAGTTTTTCTGAGACACAGCCTACTCCCCTCTGTGAAAAGTCTTGCCTTACAGCTTGAATGCAGTTATATCCTAAGGTTTATCTTCTGTCCTTGCTCAGGTGCTGCAAAATACCGACGGATCTTGCAGTACATAGAGCCACAGATTGTCATTGTAGAAGAGGCAGCAGAGGTGCTTGAGGCTCACACCATTACTACTCTGAGTAGAGAATGCCAGCACCTCATCCTCATTGGAGATCACCAGCAGGTAACTTTCATGGCTAACATCTGTCTCTGCTGGGTTAATGAACAAGAACCATCTAACCAAATGCTGCGTGGGAAAATTGCCAAGGCTTTTTGCTCCCCAGCTTCCACAGATACCACAGGTCCTCTCTCCTGTAATTTTAGAGCAGAGCTCCTGTGGGACTGATGTTTTAGTTGAACTGATACAATTTTAGATGTTCTTTGATTGTGACTATATCTAGCTTTGATGTTTAGCACTTCTGCAAGAATCCAGTCTCTGGCCTTTCAGTGGGAGACCAGTCACAAAAAAATGAGAGTGAAAAATCCTACTTAGACATAGGAAAAGTGCCAAAACATGGACCTCCTATCCCTTCTCTTTCAGTTGCAGCCAAGTGCAAATGTATATGACCTGGCCAAGAACTTCAACCTCGAAGTCTCTCTCTTTGAACGTCTGATCAAAGTGGATTTCCCTTTTGTCTGTCTGAAGTACCAAGTAAGAAAGAGATATAAAAAACTTTATGGCATTTGTATTTAGGTCGTTTTAAGTTTGTAATACAGTTAAGTTTATATTTCTGCTGTAAGAGCAGCCTAAAAGAAGAGCATGTTCTATCTAACTTCTGAAAAGAGTGGTAGGAGCTGTCAAAGTGATACAGAGTTCCAGAATATTTTCAGTTATTTAGCTATATTGTCCACAGCACTGTGGTTCTCATGTTTTTCTGTGAAGGACACGGTTTATTGTGGCAACTGAAACTTCCACAGCTTTTCAGAGTGAGACAGCACAATTCTTCTCAGGATGCTTCCTGCTAAATTGCTATAATCATTTATCTTGGTGCCTGGGGAAGTTAATTCTACCACCAGCAGTCCTGTGTTAAAGGTATTTGAAAGAGCTCATTTAGTAGTTAGGGTGATGTGCTGGCTTTTGTTATCTATAAGTGTGCCTAGATTTGCACTGAAGCCAGCATTACTGTGCAACAACCTTATCAAGAGATTTTCTTGAAGATGCTCTGCTACTCTCACTCCTGCAGTTGTTGGTGGTGTCAGCAATGGGGTGAGGAAGAGCAGGGATTGGGAAGTGCTCCCTTCTTGTCTCTTATTGAAAAGTCATCCTATTTTTCTATTCAGCCACTGTCTGTACAGTGGAGCAAAAGAATATTGACAGGGAAATATGGTTCTCCTTTCACAAGACTGATAAAATTGTTTTTTGTTTCAGCACCGCATGCGCCCTGAAATTGCCCAGCTTATCAGTCCTCATATATACCAGAATCTGGAGAACCATCCCTCTGTCCTGGAATATGAGAATATAAAAGTGAGTTTTCAGCAGTCCAGGGGGTTGCTTTTGTCCCCTGTTACTGGCTAATGAGTTTCTGTAAACTACAGTGTTCAAGGATTTCAAATTCTTAGGTCAAATTCACTTATTGAAATTTATACCTGAATCAAGGAATTGTGCAATATAGAATTACATAAGTAATTTGTAGTTCTTCTGGCATTAGTGATGGTGGACAGTGGAAATAGATCCAATACCAATGACTTTAACAGCACAGTAAAAAATAGGAGGGAGAACAAATGAATTGTAAGAGTTTGAAAGCTAGGAAGAAATCTTAAATGAAAGACTTAGAGGATAATATTGAAATTCCAACGTAAAATAGGTGACAGGATTACAGGAACTCTTTCCTTAGTCTCTCCATTTGGGCATTCTACCAATGCACAACATTGCAAAGAAGATCTATGCAGCTTACAAGTATAAAGTCATCATTTATTATCTAACATACACAATAAACAGCCAGAATTTAGTAAGTTATTAGACTGCTTGCCTTGGGTATCAGTCAGAAGTGTCAGTCTTTGCTTCTTCCTTAATGATACTGAGCATCCATCTTAACACTCACTCCCATTTTCTGATTTAAATTTCCTTAATGAAATGAGGAAATACAAATGAGGAAGCCCTAACCAGGGCTTCATGTATCTCTAGGTTGGTGCTTTTCTTGCATCTTTGAACTATTAACAGTCATCTCTCTGTAATCTTACCTTGGACAACCAGAGATCTGTGTTTGATCTACAAAAGCTGTTCTTTCCTGTTAAAATCAATCTCTGGATTTTGGCAGGCAGAGCAATAATTTCTTACAGGTACAATAATTCCAGTTAATAGGTAAAAAAGTAAAAGCCCCTGCTAACTCAAGGCAAATAGAGTTTTTGAACAGGTGAGCAGTCCACTCTGCACACCATGAGATGGTAAGTGACTACTGGAGTCCTAGCATTCCTAGTTTTTTCTGTTGAAGAAATCTTCCTTGCTGCTTTGTTTTTATTGCAACAACAGAGGAAGTGTGTTTTAGGCAAGTGCTCAGCCCTGTGCACTGGTAACTTAGTATCTTTCTCCTACAGGGCCAAAACAAGACATTGTTCACACCATGAGTATGCTTTGAGAAGTTACTAATACTTCATGTTTTCTTTGGTATAACCTAGAAATGTACAGTAAAAACATCTCTGGAAAGATAGGGAATAAAATCAGAAACTGATTTCATATTAGGATACTAAAATATTACCAGTAAGCTGAAATGGGAATTTGATTAATAACCTATGGAAATCTGAGAGGAAATCACCTAAGTACACAGTAACTGCAAACTGTAGTCAACTCCTTAAAAGTCCTCCTGGATGTGGATAATCAGGAGCACGGAAACACTCTGGGGTGACAGAAACTAGAATTCTCTCTCTGACATCCTTCCTTTTGTTTCAGGGTGTCTCAACTAATATCTTCTTTGTGGAACATGAGGTTCCTGAACAAGAGATCCAGGAAGGGAAAAGCCACCAGAACCCACATGAGGCCCGCTTTGTAGTGGAACTGTGCAAATATTTCTTGTGTCAGGGCTATGAACCTTCTCAGATCACCATTCTCACTACCTACACTGGACAGCTCTTCTGTCTGCGTAGGCTCATGCCAGCAAAGATCTTTGAAGGTGTGAAGGTTCATGTGGTGGATAAGTACCAGGGAGAGGAGAATGATATTATTCTGCTGTCATTGGTGAGGAGCAACAAAGAGGGGAGACCTGGGTTCTTGCAGATCCCTAATCGGATATGTGTGGCATTATCCAGAGCTAAGAAAGGCCTCTATTGTATTGGAAACATGAGAATGCTTGGCAAGGTTCCTCTTTGGAACAAGATCATTGTAACCCTTAGGAAGAATGGTCACATTGGCCAGTCATTGGAGCTTTGCTGTCAAAACCACCCTGGAACCAAGACAAAGGTATCTACAGGTGAAGACTTCAATAGTGTCCCAGAGGGAGGCTGTACTCGTCCCTGTGAGTTTAGGTTGAGTTGTGGCCATGCTTGCACAAGGGCATGTCACCCGTATGACCCTGAGCACAAAGAGTACCAGTGCCTGAAGCCTTGTCAAAAGGTGCTTTGTGGAGATGGGCACCGCTGCCCAAAGTCATGTTATGAGCCCTGTGGAAA
Organism: Spizella passerina; assembly: GCA_013401375.1. Taxonomy (NCBI): domain Eukaryota; kingdom Metazoa; phylum Chordata; class Aves; order Passeriformes; family Passerellidae; genus Spizella; species Spizella passerina. The sequence continues at coordinate 381 of WBNQ01053958.1, read as the reverse complement.
ATGTATGGTGAAGGTAAAGAAAACTATTTCTAAGTGTGGCCACGTACAGATGGTGCCATGCCATATTCCAGAATGGAATTTTGAGTGCCTAGAACCTTGCCAGAAGAAGTTAAACTGTGGACACACATGCATGCGTACCTGTGGGCAGCAATGCACAATGAAGTGTCCTCAACGGGTTACAGCCACACTGAAATGTGGCCACGAGCAGAAAGTTGCTTGCTGGATGACCAGGATGAGACATGAGGAGCCTGTGAAATGTGAGAGTAAGTGTTCTGTCACACTGGCATGTGGTCATGTATGTTCAGGTTCCTGTCATACTTGCTTTGAGGGAAGATTTCATAAGGCATGTGCCAGCCCATGCAAGCGTGTCTTGATCTGTTC
>WBNQ01053955.1:27464-67687 GCA_013401375.1 Spizella passerina | reverse complement strand
TGGGAGCAGAATAAGGGAGAAATGAATGATTTTCTTCAATCAGGAGAAATACTAAGCAAATGGAAAAAAGATTGTGTGCTAACTTTCCAGCTTTCCTTGTCTCTTTAAAATTTTTAGGTGTTCACATTTGTGCCACAGGAGTGTAGTTCCTAGTCAAATATGTTGTGCTTCATGTGCTCAGCTGCTCCATTCTTTGCTTTCCATACATGTCTCAAAGCACTACTTCTCCTACTGAATGGCCCTGTGTTAATGATTCATAACTGCATTAAAGATATGCTTACAATTAGTCCTCCAGATGCAATGCAGACTACAGCAATTTCAACCAGTCTGGAGTGGACAAAAAATTTTCCACTGCTGCAGACCTCTCTGGTCCCCTGCCCCCACTTAACAAGTCAGCAGCAGGGGTGGAGCTTCTTCTAGTGTTTTGTATACACTTATTTTACTTATTTTCCATTCAGACCTCTTCTGTTTTCCAGAGCGTTTAATTTTCTGGCATGTGTTTATTTTCCTCCCTGTCTATTCTTACAATAGTTAGCATAGGCAAAGTCTACCCAGTTACTATGAAAAGTCTGTTATTTGTTCTCTTCCCCTCATGCAAAGGGACACTATATTGTAATTCTTCCCTCTTGTAGCCAGAAGCCACTGAAGTCCTAAGGAAAATAACTTCTGTAAAACACTGACTCTATAACTCCATTGTTTTTTCTAAAATGGACAGTGTTAAAGGCTCCTGTTCTCCTGGGAGGCAACCTGGTTCTAAGCCTTTCTTAAAACGATTCAGAATAAGTGTAAGTAACTTTTAACAGTTTAAGTACATTTTTGCTCATGCAAACTTTTATCTTCTGGATCAGGACAGCTGCATCTGCAGGCTGTGCTCAACATCAGGGAACAGCAGCTCGGGAATGAAGCTCTCCAGGAGCCCGAGATGTGCATCTTTCTGGAAAGGGTTAACAGGCAGCCATGTGCCTGCTGAGGGCCCAGCAAACAGGTACAGTACATGAGGAGTTAGCAAGTTATTACAGAGACAGTTGTTTGCACAGAGTTTGCACAACCAGCTTTTTGTGACAAGCTATGCCTTGAGCTCAGTTCCAGAGAAATGAAATGTCTGGGAATCATTCCTTACATTGCTTCCAGTTGGAGACACAGGTCAAGATTGTAGAAAAATAGAACTGTGACCACTCAGGGATCTATGCTGCTCAATTACACCAAGAAATAAAACCTGGAAGAAGAGAGAGTATACATAACATCAGGTTTTCAAATTGTGATTCCTTGTTGAAGGGCAGTGTAGGCTGGCATCAGTCCCACAAGGACGCTGGAAAGCAATGTGAGCCAATGTGACAGGAAGTAAATGTAGTCTTTGAACAATTTTTCAGTGCAAGACAGTGAGAAGGGAGGAATGTCTTGCCTGAATATCAGCTGTGTGATCACCAGGCAGCCAGTGATCACCAGGACTAGGCAGAAGACAGCAGCAACTGGGAAAAATCCTAGCAGGGGATGGGGATATCACACAGCCAGGCACCTCATGGCAGCACAGGTCAAGGCCAAGGGAGAGCTGCAGCTGACTCCTCAGACAGTGAGACAGGTAGCACATGAAACAGGGATATATTACTCTGTGTCAAATAATATACAAATGTTTCTTTTTTTCCTTTAAGGGATGGTTGCCTGAGCCCAAGGGATGAACTGTTAGCACTAAATGCACAATCACTGAAAGACCTGCCCAGAAAGGAGGCTGAGTCTCTCATTCCCCCACCAACACGGCTGGTGAACATCATGATGGCTCACAAAGTAAGCATGAGCAACTGTGGGGTGATGGGACATTTACTTTAGAGAGGAGGGAATTTGTTCATCAGACATTTGAAGATGGTTTTGCCTTTCATGACAGAGCCCAAAACCTCTTGTGGTCAGACTCTGGTGACTTTCAGCATAGCTTTTTCCCAGATAAACAGAGGCTGTGGGGAGGCCAAGGCTCTGGGAAACTCTAGCAAGGGCTGTTCAAACCCTTCTTTTAGAAACACACAGCTTGCCAATGTTAATTTTCCATTTAGAAGAAAGGCAGAAATGGATTTAAGGGAAGATCCATGAATCCCAGAGAAGCCAGAGAGCAGGCCCTGTAACAAAGCAGTTCTGTGAATCTAGGATCCATAGTTAATAGCAAATACTTTTCAAGCTAGCTAGCTTGGCAAGAGAAACACTGCAAAATCATTTCCAAAATTCATCTTTAAGGATCTTCTCCGTGTTTCTAATTCTGAGGAGTTCCCTAAGGGAAAAGCCCGAGTAGGATTTTGCTACTTGGCAATACCCCCACCTGCTGTCCAAGAGGAAAATTAGCATTCCATGGGCCTTGTGTTTTCAAACAGAACTCCTGAACGTGCTCTGACACTGCTCCTCTCTCAGCTCCTGCAGAATAACACTGAGCAAAAATTTGGCATTTTGTTTTATTTATATCAGTTTCCATATGGTGTCTGTATTTAATAATGTTCTTCCTTTAACTGGGATTCCCTCAGGACCAAAATAATTGTGCCATGGAAATAGGATCAGAATCAGGACTAGCAGGAACAACTCAAAAATTATTCCTAAGATCAACTGTTGTTCAGATGTGATAATGTACTTATTTTCCAACAGCTCTAAAAACCTGCATTTAGAGAGCTGAATGTTTAATCTACAAGTTTTTAAATGCTAGAATTAGGGGCCACATTTTCAAAAGCAACAGGAGATTCCAACTGGAAGGTAATGATTTTTTGGAAAACTCTTAAACTTAGTCCTCAGAGGTTTTTAAATACTCAGATTGTAATTTGACTAAAAAAACATCCCTCTGAATCAGAAGTTAGACATCTGTCCACCATTGCATAGATGGGATTAAGAATTTTTCTCTTGAATTTGACACTTCCCTAAGATGTGTAGGGAAGGGTAGCTCATACTGAAAAGTATGAGCTACCTCCAGAAATTAGATAAGCATGGCTATTTCTTACCCATCCATCAAGCTATTCATCTGTCTGGACCAACTAGGGGCGTCCAATTAATTTTCTGTTCATTTTATCTAAGGACCTGAATCTCTTTCTATCTTATTACTTTTTTATAATCATTTTTATAGCAAACGTTTGAGCTTCATTCACCTTTATCCTCCTATTTATTTTAAATAATGAATTTTGCTCCATTTTTTTTTTGTTTTATTCTGGCTGAAATCTGTGCAAGCCAAATTAGAAGAAATTTGTTTTTTAAGAATAGATCACTTTGGAAGTTTCTTGCATAGCAACTTGTTTGTTGGTTTTTGTTTGTTTTGTTTGTTTTAGGAAACACCAACACGTAAGGACAGGCCTTTGGAAATACAGAATGGTTTTCTGCACGGTAAGGCTGCATGCCAGCGGACTCGCAGTAACTCCACCAGTAAGTTGCAGAGCAATAATCTGTTTTCTTGCAATACTCAGGGGGTGCAGATCACCCCATATTGTGATGGTACTACAGTGCTAAAAGAAATGCTGAATGTTATCCAAATTTATTCTGGGATCCTTAGCTAAGAATTGCTGATGCATAAAATCATTGGCTGATGTATTCACAACATCCTGCATCCCAGTTTGGTGCATAAAGTTTGCATTTTATGGTTTGGGGCTTTTTTAATGGTGTATTCTAAATAGGCCAACACTTTTTTTGGTAGGGAATGCATGCTCTTTACCATATTTAACACTAATTACTGTCGCCAAAGTGACAACTGAAAACATCAATCCCTTCACAACGAGATTTACAAAGGGAAAACCATTTCTGGGTAACATTTGCCTAACATGCCTGTGCTGTTTGTCCAAGCCTTGTGCAGTAACTGGGCTCTCTGCCCACCCTCAGGTGCGAGCCCGCTCTGGGCCGGGGCTGTGGAGGGCCCGGTGCCGCGCAGAGCTGGGCCCCTCAGGGAGCGCCCGCCCCACGGCCTCCACGCCGGCCGAAAATCGCTGTCACAGCAGCTGGACTGCCCTGCAGGGAGAGCCCCGGTGAGTGCCACAGAGACACCTGAGGAACACACGGTGCTGTCCCCAGCAGGGCTCTCTGCATGACCATGGCACATCCTGCCAGATCCCCCTGCCCCACAGGCCCTGCTGGGGCGACAGTCACTCTGCCTCCTCTGCTTTCTGCCCTCAGCATCTCCTCTCTGAGGGGTGGGAGAGCAGGAAAGGCTCCGTGCCAGCAAACCCCCATTTCTCCATGTTCTCCTTCCCACTGCCCAGCAGGTTCTATGGCATGGCTAAATTCCCAAGGGTGGTTTACACCACCCCTCTCTGAGCCTCAGTGCCACCAGTCTCCCCTGGCACCTGCGATGGCCCAGTCATGGCCAAAGGCGGGTATGGACCGACCATGGCCCCCACTGAAAAAGACAGATTTAAACACCTGTTAAAGGAGGCTGGGGACTGGCTCAGGTGCTCTCCAGATAGATGCCAACTGATCCATGAGATGTTGGGAAATGTTTCAAATATTTATGGCCCCCAGACTCAGACCTGGAGGAGGAGATGGAGGCAAAGCTCCTCACACTCATCTCCCACATCCCTCCCTGCTGCTCCCTGCCTTCTCCTTGCCCATCGCTAAGCCTGAGGGACCCAAGGTTTTAACAGGAATAAGGAGGTTGCAAACCAGAGCACAAACCCAACCAAACCACACCTGAGTGCACAGACAGGTCCTCAGGGATTCACTGGCTTTCCTTCTCCTCAAAGCTCCTGCATGACTGCCCATTTGAAGAGGCTCCTTGGCCGCATCCTGGCTTTGGGTATTGCTGCCCACCACAAACAGAAATAAAAAATACACCTTCTCGCACAGAAACAAAGGAAATTTGAAAATTTCCTGTTTCAGATTCAGAAGACTCATACCAGAATAAACAGTCACCCTGGTCTGACAGAGGAATGCGTTCTGGAGAGTGTGGTTTTGGTTCACCTCTTAGTCCCACGCCAAATCCCATGTTGAATAGATAAGCTGGTTTTCATGTCGAAATTGAGATTCTCACATATGCAGAAGCCATAATTTTGGCTGAGTTTTCACTCTTAAACACCTGCTAGTTTCACTTTGCTTCATTAAAAAAAAAAAAAAGGCAAAAAAAAAAAAGCGTTGAACTCACTCAGATGTGGAATGGGTGCAATTAACTGTGACCCTGCTGAACTTCATGCATAGACTTTGGGTAATGACTTCTGTCAGTGCTTAAATTATCTTGTAATACCCAATTCCGTGTTGAAATAGGAAGTTTTCATTAAACATTTCACTAAATATTTCATTATAAGTTTATTAAAATGGGACAAATCTCAGAGGCTGAATTTAGGAAATCCAGCAGAAATTCATATTTTGGGGAAAATGCTGAAAACAGGTTTGGTATGTGCCAAGATAAAGTTTTTAGTCACAAGATGAAGGAAAGATTTTGAATGTCTTGATTCTAGTTCAGTTCTTGAAGGCAAAAATTATAATACTTGTTTATATTCCCTAATGACCACAAATGGGGTTTTGGCATGGGGACTCAAGCCAGAGCACAAATATATCTTTCTACACCATTTCACCACTTCAAGGACCAACATCCTAATTTTCCTCCAATTTAGTCCCTACAAGAAAAATTCAGTGAGCAAAGATTTTCTGAATAACAAACACATTATGAAAATTACAAGGATTTTTTTTCAAAGAATTTTTAGTACGATCAGTTATAAGGAAGAAAATTTCAAATAAACAAGTTGCTGCAATGTATGTTCAAGAATTTCTGTTTATGCATAAAAGAAAATGGTGGGTTTTGTTGCTTTTTTTAATGTTCAGGCAATTTCGAGGCCATCTAGATCCCTAAGTACAGCACAACTTGCGCACACATCCTGTGGCTCACAGGCTTCAGTGATTTCAAACGTTGTATTGATGAAAGGACAAGGAAAGGTAAGACTGGCTCTGTTGATTTACTGTGAGTTTTACTTCACGTCACAGATGTGATCTGCAATGTGCAGAGAAGTGACTGCAGGTTGCTACTTTTGGGCTGCCAGTTCATATCCAAGAAAAAATTTAAAAAATAATTTAGACACCTTCCTATGTTCATACAGTGTGAATTAATTGATTGGAACAAACGAAAACCAAAACACGAGAGGATTCTGCTGAAATTCCCATTTACACTTACTACAGGAATGTGATTGACTATTTTTTCATGTGTTATTCTACCCTACTGACAATACTGCCCATGTAGGTAATGCAGAAGAAACTGCAAATGAACTATTATGAGAACTGAACATGGGTTCTCTCACACTTTTCCTTTCACAAATTAGGGTTTGGGCTTCAGTATCGTTGGTGGTAAAGACAGCATTTATGGACCAATAGGCATCTATGTCAAAACCATCTTTCCTGGTGGAGCTGCTGCTGCTGATGGGAGGCTACAAGAAGGTGAGGAATGCCTCTTCTCTCCCTTTTCCCACTTCCCAAAAAATGACTGAAAGACAGATTGAATCTGAAATGAGCCCTAAGTGACTTTTACACCTGCATCCATTTTTGCATTTGCAAGACTCCTTTTCAGTGCATGTATTTTATCACGTAACTTATTGCACAATACAGTAATAGTAATATAATTTTTTCTCTTTTGAAACAGGTGATGAAATCCTAGAACTGAATGGAGAATCCATGCATGGATTAACACATTATGATGCTTTGCAGAAATTTAAGGTTATGTATTCTCCCTCCAGAACAACCTCTGGTTTTAGACACAATGTGCATGTGAGCTCACCCCATTCACTCACTGTCTGTTCTTTCCAGCAGGCCAAAAAGGGTCTTCTGACACTTACAGTCAGGACCAGCTTCAGCACACCTCATTCTGCTTCCAGCTGTCAGTCACCCCTCCTGTGTCAGTCACTGAGCTCCAGTACATGCATAACCAAGGAAAACAGCTCTTTCAGCTCAGAAAATGGAGCATTCTCCTTAAATCCTACAAAGCCCAATGACAGGGTCATAGTGGAAGTTACCCTAAACAAAGGTGAGTATTGACATTAACTGAGCACTGCCAACAGAGCACTGACTGACAAACCACTGTTCATTTGCTCTGTGAATATCTTCCCTCACAAACTTGATTCTTTTCCTCAACTAAGTTTTTTTAATACACTAAATTAGATCTTGGTGCCTGTCAGTGCTAACAAGTATCTATCAACAGTAGGATTTTGAACACCATCTGTCCTCAAGAGCCAATCATTGAGGAGTTTTTGCTCTCAAGCATTAGAGTCACAATATCCTTCACTTGAAAGAGTAAAGCTCTTGCCAAAAAATGCCTCTTATTAAGCAGACTGTGCAACTCTTACCCATAATTATGCAAGCAGTTAATTTCACTCTTGAAAAGGCTAAAAACCAAATAAAATAAGTATCTACATCTTCTTGTAGTTCTTTCACCTCCTCTCCAACTGTCATCATCTTCTTTTTATAAACAACTACTGGCACAATGAAATAAACTTTTAAATAAGGGAACATCAGAGCAACAAACAAAGAAAAGCCTCTGTGAGGTACCAGTGACTTACCAAACACACAGGATGGGATCTGACATCAGTGATTGTCCAGAGCAAAGAGGGTAAACTCACAGAAGTCTTCAGATGTATTATATAAAACAGAAAGAAGACTGAAATTATATAGCTAACATTAGCCATATATCCTTAATTTTAGCTTTTCTTCCCTGTTAATTTTAGCTCCTAATTTTTTTTCTACTCTGTCTCCTTGTAAAGTTATTTGAATTCTTCTATACTGACAGATATTTTGCAAAATAAAACTGTATTCTATTGTGTCTGTTACACTTTAATCATGAGGGGGACAAAAGCCCCCATAACAACCCCGCAATAAAAAAATAGAAAGGTACAGAAAAATGCAGTGGAAGCAGCAACAAATACTGAATGTGCAACACTCATGAACACAAGCCTTTGCTTCTGGTTCATGCAGAAAAAAAGAATTAAATTTAATTAATTTTTAAGAAGGTTCTTCAATAGTTTGCTTTGACTGTTTCTTATGGAGTTTTTTTAATTATTATTGATTCTTTCAGAGCCAGGTGTTGGCCTTGGAATTGGGTTATGTAGCATCCCTTACTTCCAGTGTATTTCAGGGATCTTTATTCACACACTCTCACCAGGCTCAGTGGCACATATGGATGGGAGACTCAGGTAGGATGAGAAAGGCTGGCTGTCTTATGCTACAAATTTCTCATTTATCTGTTTTATGGGCTTGTTTTTGACCTATTTGGGCAGCAAGAAATATGGATTTCTGGGAATCTGGGATTTAAAGCACGTGTGCTATTCTCAGGGTTGGTGCATGTCTTCAGGATATGTGGGATTTCCAGAAATACAGCAACCCAGTGAAATCTCTGCCTCCTGTCCAAGCTGGGCTAACTTTGAAGGTATTAGACAAGTTTGTAGCATTGCTACAGGAAGAGATCTCCAAATGAGAAAGTATTCGGAAAAACCTAATCATATGTCATATCTAGGCTTGTTTGAGCACTAGATTTTTTTTTCCTGATACTAGCTCCTCAAATTCTATCACTTCTTGCCCAATAGAAAAACAGATTTGTTGAAATGAGCTTTAGTGAGAGTGTAGAAATTCACTTTCAATGATTTTTGATCAACTAGTAGTGTTGAACATATTGAGAATTGAACAGACCACAGCAGTTTCAGTGAAGTATTTTTGATTTAAGTTTAGGTGTTCTGTAATCCTCCTCTCTAATACTTTAGCTGAAAGAACTGTAGTCTTAAATGATTTGAATATTTGTATGATGCAAATCAGTGCCTTCAGTCAGGCTCTTAACGTGTGTGAGAACTAGAGCAGAGCAAGGCAATCTCAGTTTCCATATGAGCCGAATTTCAATATCATCTATAAAGATCCAGTTTAGCAGATTTTGATAGTTTGTTATTGGAATTTTTCTTTTAACAGGTTATTCACCTATGTAGCAGAAAGATAACATTGTTTCTGACCTTAAATAGCACTGACATAAAATAAAGACATGAGAAGTGAAGTGTTAACTGGAAAGGAAGGTGTAGGTGGAAGCCACAGCTGAGCTGCAGACAGCAGAAAGAACACCAAGTGTGCACAGCTGAACATGCAGAAAGCTCAGAGGTTGCATGCAACGTGGCAGATCAAAACCCCTTGACATCCAACTCATTCCCATTCCATTTTCTGTAACAGGACAGAAAGACAGATTTAATCTGTAAGAAAATTAATTAAGTCAACCTTATAAATTTGCTTTTTGCATGTTTTCACATGGATGAGATGAAGTCAGGAGAAAATCTCTTTTGTTTACATCCTCTCTTTTTTTTTTTTAAATATCTCTTTAGGTGTGGAGATGAAATTCTTGAAATTAACGAAACTTCAGTACAAAATACAACCCTTAATGAAGTTTATGCTGTGCTGAGCCATTGTGATCCTGGTGCAGTACAAATCATTGTTAGCAGACACCCTGAACCACAGGTAGCACAGTCTGTATTCTTTCTGAATTTCAATATAGCACATATTGAGAATGAAAAGGGATCATGTGCTGATCTAATGATGAAAAAATGTTGACTACAAAGATGCTTATCTCTTTATGATCATGACTGCACACAAAAAAAATCTGAGATATGCACTCTCTTAAGTAGAATTGTTTAAGATTTGAAGATCACTGGGGACAGTTTTACATGAGTTTCTATGCAGTGAATAAGGAAGCTACAGAAATAACATTTAAGGAATAACACAAAACATAATTCTTATGTAAGAAAGAATTGACAATAATAAGTAAATAACTTGAAAGAGGGAACATACCTCCCCAAAAAGAAATAAATCTTCATACACTGTCTTTCAGTAATTAAAATTTAGGTCTTGCCCTGCCAATATTTATAATTAAATTAATATTGAAGTACAATGTTTTATTCTTGCAAGATTTTTCAACAAAATCCTTCCTAACACCAAATACTGTATAAATTAAATTAATTTAAATAATTTAAATGAAATTTAAATTGTTACATAAAATATGCTGTGTTGAGTTACCTTATACTAGTAAATCTAGGACTCCACTTCTAGTGGAGTCTGCAAAAGAATGTTTATCTGCAAAAAGGTCCCATTTTACCTAAACAGCCACTAAAAAGAGCATATCCACAGATATATTTCATATATACGAGGATATATACAAATATAATGGTGTGCAATTAATTCACCTCATGAGAGTAAAATGGCATCATATTTCCTAGGTGTCTGAACAACAGCTAAAAGAAGCTGTTGCACAAGCTGTGGAAAGCAACAGATTTGGAAAGGAGAGACATCAGTGGAGTACTGAAGGTAAGGGAAAAAATGCATTCACTGAGATATGGTAATTTTCACTTAAAAGATGTTAAGGATGAGTACATGCTGTATTAGAATCCTTGAAAACAGTCAAGTAACCCAGAGAAAGAGGAGGAAACCTTACAGGACAGCCCTCCTAACATGTCTCCAGTGATACTGATTACCAACAAAAATCTCTTGTGCAAACTTCCTCTCACAGTTGCTCATCCTCTCCAATTCACAAGCTCTGCTTAGAGCTTTTCAAACCACTGTCTGTAGGTGACAGAACTATGACAACAAAGAACTATGAAGGTGATGTCCTAGGAGTAAACCTTGTTAATTCCTTTTCTTGTGAGGAAATGCAGTCATGGCTTGAGTTATTTGCCGAGCTCAGATATAACATCTCCCAGTAATGATACTGCTTTGGGTGTCTTCTAAAAACCACCAGGTAACAGTTATCATCAGTAAAATGATAGTGCTGACATACCTATATATAAGGAGAATATTCTTTGGTTTTTCAGGAACTTAGCTGTTGACTCGTGACCCTACAAGCATTCATTGCATAAATCACACCTTTGCATCTACTGAGGATGACACTTAGGGGCAGATTTCATCAGCTGAATCAGAAGTGAGCACTCTGCCTGTACTGACCAGATATTTTGTCCATGTTCCTGGTGCAGGTGCCAAGAGGCTGGAGCTGAGCTGGCACGGGAGGCAGCCCTGTGAGAAGCACACGGACAGGAGCGTGGGCTGCTGCAGCCGCAGGGCTCAGCGGCTCATGACCCGCTCCAGCAGCGACAGCAGCTGCACCCCCCGCGCCTCCTGTGCCCCGGCTGCTGCTGTGCACCAGCTCACAGACCTGACAGCAAGAGTACACAGCGTAGATGTACCAATCACCCAGCAGCCTGGACTGCTCTACTCATTCTCTGCCAGTAATTCAGGGAGGAATTCCCCTCCCACCTGTAGCGAAGGTGGTCGAGCCTTGCAAAACACTAAGAAGTCATCAGAGATCCTCGTTAGAAAACCTAAATCATCAAAGCCCAAACCTCCACCAAGGAAATACTTCAAGCAGGACTGCACCTGTGATGACCAGGGTGATGCAGACAGAAAAGAAAAGCTTGCATCAGAAGTGGCTGCATCACCTTCTGCAAGTGTGCAGGTAAAGTAAAATTTACAATATTTTTCTTGTGTCTGTGTATTTATGAGGCAGGGGAAGAAGGAAGGCAAAGTAGCTTCGCATGGCAGCAAGAAGAAAAGTAGGAAAGAAAGAGAAAATATATATACATGTGAGAACTGGGGGAAGAAGATGAGGCTCTTCTGTTTTGAAAATAAGGTGTGTATCTTAGTGAAGCCAGTATAGCACAAAATGTTAGGCTCAAAGTAAGGTCAGAAGGCAGAGAATTGTCTGAAGAAAATCTTCCATACTAAGGTATCTAAGTTAAAATCCCAGTGAGAGCAGCTGCAAGAATGAATCTGAGTCCCTGCCTCTCCTCACAAGCATGTGCCATTGGTGGTAATCAAGCATGCTCTGCTGGAGGGTTATGCCCTAGCTGGGCCTGGAGGGATTTACACAGCCTCTGATGCCAGCTGGTGTGGCTCACCCCAACTACCTGTGTCACAGAGTCATATCATTTATGGAAGTAGTCATAAAACAAAAATTTCTTTGTTTCAGTAGTGGATTTTTATTGGAAGAAAGCACTAACATAATGTGCAGCAGGGAATCTTGGGCTCAGATACATTTCTTGAAACCAGGAGGTATTAAATAAAACTATTTAACATACATCTTTGTTGATGAGCTACAGTATTTAAAAACAGTGTATATTTGTATATTACTAAATTTCAGTTCCCTCTCTTATCTAGGGCAACAGAGTGTGTTTCACTTTTGCATGAGCGTGAAGGATTGTGAGATCCACATGTTGAAACAAAATTGTGGTTTGTTTAAAACCGAAACTTCTTTTCCTCAGGTTTAGTAATATGGCAGTAGAAATTAACTGCTCTCAATGCAATGCAAAGGAAAAATAAAAATTAAAAAAAAAACCACAGAAAAAACCAAAACAAAACAACAAATAACCAAACCAAACACAAAAACCACAAACTGCCCCCACTTACCAGTTCCCAAGTTGCAAAGATCAATACAAAATTATACAGAGCAAACTGAAGTCCAAACTGAAGATATAATGTTAATATCTAAGAAAATTTCAGTTAAGCTTCTTAGGTAAGGTCATTTTTACCATCCCCTAAGTAGAAACCACTGCTAGAAAATCAACTTTCAGAAGTAAAATTAAGGGCAATAAGTACTTGTTGAACTTACCACTCCCTGCAACTTCTTACTCTTCGTACTTAGCCATTCTAAGTGAGAAAACCCTAAATCTTAAGATCAATAAAATCCATGAAAAATCAAGATCNNAGTGAGCACTCTGCCTGTACTGACCAGATATTTTGTCCATGTTCCTGGTGCAGGTGCCAAGAGGCTGGAGCTGAGCTGGCACGGGAGGCAGCCCTGTGAGAAGCACACGGACAGGAGCGTGGGCTGCTGCAGCCGCAGGGCTCAGCGGCTCATGACCCGCTCCAGCAGCGACAGCAGCTGCACCCCCCGCACCTCCTGTGCCCCGGCTGCTGCTGTGCACCAGCTCACAGACCTGACAGCAAGAGTACACAGCGTAGATGTACCAATCACCCAGCAGCCTGGACTGCTCTACTCATTCTCTGCCAGTAATTCAGGGAGGAATTCCCCTCCCACCTGTAGCGAAGGTGGTCGAGCCTTGCAAAACACTAAGAAGTCATCAGAGATCCTCGTTAGAAAACCTAAATCATCAAAGCCCAAACCTCCACCAAGGAAATACTTCAAGCAGGACTGCACCTGTGATGACCAGGGTGATGCAGACAGAAAAGAAAAGCTTGCACCAGAAGTGGCTGCATCACCTTCTGCAAGTGTGCAGGTAAAGTAAAATTTACAATATTTTTCTTGTGTCTGCGTATTTGTGAGGCAGGGGAAGAAGGAAGGCAAAGTAGCTTCGCATGGCAGCAAGAAGAAAAGTAGGAAAGAAAGAGAAAATATATATACATGTGAGAACTGGGGGAAGAAGATGAGGCTCTTCTGTTTTGAAAATAAGGTGTGTATCTTAGTGAAGCCAGTATAGCACAAAATGTTAGGTTCAAAGTAAGGTCAGAAGGCAGAGAATTGTCTGAAGAAAATCTTCCATACTAAGGTATCTAAGTTAAAATCCCAGTGAGAGCAGCTGCAAGAATGAATCTGAGTCCCTGCCTCTCCTCACAAGCATGTGCCATTGGTGGTAATCAAGCATGCTCTGCTGGAGGGTTATGCCCTAGCTGGGCCTGGAGGGATTTACACAGCCTCTGATGCCAGCTGGTGTGGCTCACCCCAACTACCTGTGTCACAGAGTCATATCATTTATGAAGTAGTCATAAAACAATAATTTCTTTGTTTCAGTAGTGGATTTTTATTGGAAGAAAGCACTAACATAATGTGCAGCAGGGAATCTTGGGCTCAGATACATTTCTTGAAACCAGGAGGTATTAAATAAAACTATTTAACATACATCTTTGTTGATGAGCTACAGTATTTAAAAACAGTGTATATTTGTATATTACTAAATTTCAGTTCCCTCTCTTATCTAGGGCAACAGAGTGTGTTTCACTTTTGCATGAGCGTGAAGGATTGTGAGATCCACATGTTGAAACAAAATTGTGGTTTGTTTAAAACCGAAACTTCTTTTCCTCAGGTTTAGTAATATGGCAGTAGAAATTAACTGCTCTCAATGCAATGCAATGAAAAAATAAAAATTAAAAAAAAAACCACAGAAAAAACCAAAACAAAACAACAAATAACCAAACCAAACACAAAAACCACAAACTGCCCCCACTTACCAGTTCCCAAGTTGCAAAGATCAATACAAAATTATACAGAGCAAACTGAAGTCCAAACTGAAGATATAATGTTAATATCTAAGAAAATTTCAGTTAAGCTTCTTAGGTAAGGTCATTTTTACCATCCCCTAAGTAGAAACCACTGCTAGAAAATCAACTTTCAGAAGTAAAATTAAGGGCAATAAGTACTTATTGAACTTACCACTCCCTGCAACTTCTTACTCTTCGTACTTAGCCATTCTAAGTGAGAAAACCCTAAATCTTAAGATCAATAAAATCCATGAAAAATCAAGATCTGTTCAGGAAGATAACTTCCTCTGTTAAGATTGTCTTTATGTCTGTATATATCCAAGAGAGAAAATTTCTGGTCAGAATGTATTTCAGATCATTAAGAAAAGGTTTTATTAGCACTTTAATTATTTTTTAACCCTTATTCCCCACAAATTTTGTATTAGTATGTCTGAGGCCTGCATGCCACAATTTTAAATGAGGTTTCTAGTTTTTTTGCAGATGCATGTATTTTTTCAGATTCATATATAGTGTGGTTTGCATAATTGCATTCTGACACACTTCTCTTTCCTGTTTGTTCAGCAGGAAGTTGGAGAAGCAATGCTAGAGGGACATCAAACCCATGTAACCCACAGTGTCTTCACCACTTCTCCTACTGCAAGTGACAAGGACCACACAGCTGCTGCTCCAGGGGGCAGAGATCAAGAAAGAAAAGAAAAATTAGGTATGTTTAACTCAATTAACTTGTTTCCCCCAGCTAAATACGTAGTATTTACTTTGGATTCCAAAATGGGTATTGAGCTGACTTCACTTTCTCTTTAAATATAGTCTTCAAACCACATCTCTAAATTTTGGGATGAACAGATGAAATTGCAAATTATTAATTAGTCTCTATAAAGAAAGGGAAAGTAGATCAAAATCAGCATAAGGGATGATTTATTGTAATTTTTAAAAATTACTAATTTTTGTAAAAAGAGAAACTAGATCAAAAGCAGCACAAGAGATGATTTACTGTAAAAATTATTAATGGACAGGTACAGTATTTCTGTATTGCTTCAGATGAAACTGCTTAGTTATTCTGAACATCTCATATTAAAGCTTAGTTTTAGCATTTCTAAAGGATATTTTTATGCACAATTTCAAGACCCTAGTGTTGCAATGGTACAAACCACTGATAAGTTACTTTTCTGCTGTGCTAGTTAGAATTAAGGAAACTTAATGTTAAGGGAACAAGACAATCTCAAGAGGTTTCTTACAACATATAGGCTTATGCAATTTTGTAAGTTATAGCTCAGATAATTAAAAAAAGTAAAAATGTTGCCTTAAAAAAAGTTCACATTGAAGCAGAAAACAGCACCTGTGCAGATGCACAAACAGAACTTTGCTGCCATTCAGCTCCACCACGCCTAACATTAAAATGCTTAATTTCTTTCTGAAGTAAAAAATATTCCCACATTAGAATCAAGTTTTTACTTATCAAAAAAATCAACTGGAAATGCCTGAGCAAATCTGAGGAAGCATCAATATAGATCTTCCTATGATAGTCTTTTTAGAGTAGGATATACTTATAAATGTAGGAAATAAATGTTTTTTAAAAGAATTTACTGTAACACCAGCTTTTTCTCTAGGCTGCAAGAAACATGGCAATTTTAACTTTCTATTTTAGCTGTTACATCCTGTATCAAGATTTCAGCACCCCAGAATTTCAGTATTTGTAAACCCTCTAAAAAAAATCTCGTATTTAATTGTGCAAGAGCCTTGTTTTTCAGTTAATTTCAGTGTCTGGATTCAGAACTTATGGATCAAGAATTATGAATTTTTAAATGTTTAAGATTTTTAGAAACTTCAAAAAAATTTATCAGAGGCTTGAATGAAATTCAAGGTTAATGAATTAATAATGATGCAGCGAGAAGTGGATGGATGGTTGTTTATAATCGATGTCTTTTTATTACAGGGAATCCACTATCATCAATACAAAGGCCTGTACTTAAAAGACAAGCACGAGTAGATTATAGCCTTGATTCAACAGAAGACCCCTGGGTTAAAATTTCTGACTGCATAAAAAGCTTATTTAACCCTACCATGAGTGAAAACAATGTCCACTTAGATTTGCAACCTGGCATAGACAAAAAAAAGGAGAATCAAAATCGAAGCAGCTCAGAGACAGTTCTGAAGAAATCAGAATCAGAGGGTTCAAAAATGCTAAAATCAGATGAAAATGACAGTGTGAAGAAGGGTCCTCCTGTTGCACCAAAGCCCACCTGGTTCCGCCAAAGTCTGAAAGGATTGAGGAAAGCAAATTCAGATCTAAAACCACAGGCAGATCAAAGTCCTCCCAACCAGGACAGTGTTTCCAGTAAAAAACAGCAATCCAGCTTCTCACGCGTGTCTCCTGGAGGATCATCAATAAAACAAAGAATAAGCTCATTTGAATCCTTGAGTGCTCCACAGTCACCTGAAAAAACCCCCCGAAGGCTGAGCCTAAAACCATCAGTGCAGAAAGAACCTTCTCGCTCTGCAGCAGGGGCAGAGGCAGCTCCAGCCTGTTCAAAGCAACCCTTCCACCCACATTGTGAAAACAGCCACCAACAGCCACCTGAGGCCATGGCTACAAAGAGCCTGGATAGATCTTCCTCTGGCAGGGAGAGCACTGACAGACCAGAGAAAAGCAGCTCAGAGAAAAGCAGCACTGAATGCTCATCAAGTCTCCTCACTCCAGGAGCTGTAAACTCCCATCTCCTGTCAGTAGCGAAAGCGCACAGCCTGAGGTCACGGAGCTTCCCTCTCACTGCTGCCCAGGCCTGTGAGATAATGAAGCCATTTGATGAGAAGTGTAGCAAAATCTATTCCATCAGCAGCCAGGTGTCATCTGCTTTAATGAAATCATTGCTTTGCCTTCCTCAGTCCCCAGCCTCTTCTGGAAACAGTGCATGGGAAACTCTGGACACAGTGTCTCAGTCCTCCATGGAGGAGGATGGGCCTTCCACCTCAGCTGCAAGTGAGAACCATCACCTGGACACTGGCTTTTCCCTAAAGTAAGATACCATATTTGAAACAGATTTACAGATCAGCACCGGTGAGCAGCTGCACTGATTCATTGACAGATTAAAGTTCTAAGGTAGCAGCACACAGAAGTAAAGCACAGACTAAGTTAAGAACCTTTTAGAGCATGAAGGTTAAATGACTCACAACTGTTAATCTTGTTTTTGGTTTGTATTATATCTGTACATGGACATTTCAAACATCCTCCTATTTAAGCAGCATTATTTCTAGTATCTCCACAGTAAGGCAGATTTAAGTGCATTTGCCTGAGGCCATGAAATTTTTCTCATTCTTTTATGCAATGGATTTTACTTTCTTTAAGTGAACACAATTAATTTCCATTTGCCTGTATTTATAATCGTTGTAGGAGTCACCACCCGAATTGCATGCTAATAAGATGACTGCTCCAAAACTGCCTTTTGCTTTAGTGGGTATGTTCTGTCATAGCTCAATATTTCTTTTTTGTTCCTGTCACAATGGGACAGCCTCTCAGAGCTGAGAGAATACACAGTGAGCCTGGCAGACAAAGGGAAGGAGGAAGACAAACAGGAACAGGGCTCACCTCAAGCATCCGGTGTGTTGGGGCAGTCAGTCATCTCTCTGCTTTCCCCTGAGGAGCTGGCAAAGCTTATAGAGGAAGTCAAAGCCCTAGATGAAGAAACCTTAAAGGTAAACCTGCTTTTTTTTTTTCTTTTTTCATGCATGATTTTCAGAAAGCCGTAGAATGATTGTGTCTGGTAAACTTAGCAACTAAATATTATGCTTATGCCACTAAGTCTTATTAAAAAATGCACAACACTTTCCAAACATTGTGACATATCTTCTGGGAAGTTCTTGACTTTGTTCCTTTCTCTGCCTAGGAACTTGATGATATTCATGTTACAGTTTTGCATAAAGAAGAAGATACTGGGCTTGGATTCAGCCTGGCAGGGGGCATTGATCTGGAAAACAAAGTGGTAACAGTAAGTAGCATCTTAAAAAATATTCCAAAAACAGCACTCTATCTACAAATACATACCTTACTGGGTTTCTGCTACAGTTTTTGGCTTTTAGATAATCAAAGCAGGCAGTTGTATTGATAGGGTTGGAAGGACCATAGTGGGTACAAACAGGTTCCTTCTGCACAGAGCAGCCTCTCCAGGTGTCTGGTAGCAGTGTCCTCTTGCCTTGGGCCCCTCCTCCCCAGCAGCTCTGAAAGCTGAGGCAGAACACACAGCCCTCAGCAGGAAATAACCAACACCTTACTCACCTGCCTATACAAGACCATGCAGGATGGTCTGCAGGAATGGGGTTTGTCAAGTGCACAAAGGGGTCTGGAAGTTAGAGCTAAGTCTCACATCTCCTTCCTCTCACGAGCAGCAAGAGGGTCAGGAGGTAGAATATGCAAGGTACATAGCATGGGTAACACAGTTTTAGCCATCTGGTACCAGGGCCAAACTGCTCCCCTCGCTGCTTGAGGAGGGATGTGCACAGGAAAGCTTCTCAGTGCAAATTTATTCATCCTCCATCCTGAAATGTGATAGAAGCAACTTATTCCTGGCAAATAATAAAAAATGCACATGGTGTAAAGTGTTAACTAAGGGATTTAGTGATGTCCTCTTTTCCTCTTCCCTTGTGTGTGTGGTGACTGGGCTCTTCAATAGGTTCACAAAGTATTTCCCAATGGCCTGGCCTGTCAGGAAGGAACCATTCAGAAAGGAGATGAAGTGCTCTCCATTAATGGGAAGTGTCTGAAAGGTGCAACTCACAGTGACGCCTCAGCAATCATGCGACAGGCACGGCAAGCCAGACAAGCTGTTGTTGTCACCAGAAAACCCAAAGATGGAGAAAAAAATCTCAATGTTTCAATCAGCTCTAGTACATCTTCAGTAGCAAGTGATGTCTCACAAGAGTCTGGTAAGTTTAGTGGCATTATCTTGCAGCCCCCACTTGATAAGTGTTTACTCATCACCTGAAATCCAGGTGTTCATAAAACAGCCGTGGCTGTATAAATGT
Organism: Spizella passerina; assembly: GCA_013401375.1. Lineage (NCBI taxonomy): Eukaryota > Metazoa > Chordata > Aves > Passeriformes > Passerellidae > Spizella > Spizella passerina. The sequence continues at coordinate 48,517 of WBNQ01053955.1, read as the reverse complement.
ATGAACCCTGATTAAAGACAGCACAGTTAATAAAACATTCCTGAAATAGACATTGAAATATTTGAAATAACTTTACTGAAAAGGGAAAGAATTAATGGATTTTTAAAATAAAAGAACTCTTAAAAAACCCAAGCATGATTCTCTTTGTGAATTTCTGAAGATGTACAAAGATGGCTATTGTAGCACACCATCTAACTGAAGGTATAATGACAACTCAGTGAACAGTGATTCTTTATTCTAATATTGTTACAAGACTTGTTCTCCATGAAAGAGAATTTCAGTTTGAACAAACAATATGCTATTGTTTGACATAGCAGGTGGCTACATCTGAAACACAGCAAGGTCAGAGTTTTGCAGAATATTTCACTTTCAGAATAGTTTTGTGTTTTGATTTGGTTTTGGTTTTTTTCTAAAGCATGAACTGGGGATCTGTAGCTTTATTTCCATACTGCAAATTAGCAGCCTAGTAGTCAATAACAACTTCCTCACTAATATGAAGTCAAATATTTCCCTTAGATTTTGTTCATTTAACAATTTTTATAATTCTAGTAAATATCTCACATTTCCATTCTCCCAGTAATTCAAACATAACTTTCTTTCCCCAGCTTCCCAGAGGGCCTTAAAATGACATAATGAGAAATTAAAAGCTTCAGTTTTCTCTTTCATTTGGCAGTTTACAGGACCTTTGCAAACAATCCAAAAGTTAATTTTTTTGTAACAGATGTTTGAGCTTTTTAGACTGTGTGCTGTCCATGTGGTAACTTTCCATTTGTTTCCAGCCACTGGGGATGCAATCTGCACTGTAACTCTAGAAAAAACATCTGCTGGTTTAGGATTCAGTCTGGAAGGAGGGAAAGGCTCTATTCAGGGAGATAAACCCATCATCATCAACAGGATATTTAAAGGTAAACACACTTAACATGTTCCCAGCTCAGGCAGCCTTGTGGGGTTCATAACTGACTGCTGATTTATAACTGTGGAAATGTTATTTTCTCAAATGCAGCATTATATTGTTCGGTGCCAATAATTTGTGCCTGCTGGGACCAGGTGGTTTCTAGCAAACATGCTGGTGATCCATTCACTAGTAAGTGAAAGATCCATTAAAGTTTCCTCCACAGAAAGAATTAAAGGAAATTCATTTTCTGTCCCCAGGGACTTCACTGGAACAGAGCAGCCCTGTTCAGCCTGGTGATGAGCTCCTCCAAGTGCACACAACTGCCATGCAAGGACTCACTCGTTTTGAGGCCTGGAATGCAATCAAGGCATTACCTGATGGGCCCATCACAGCCATCATCAAGAGGAAGAATCACAGCTCTGTTACCAGCAAGTCATCCAAAACTCTGTAAGAGGAGGGATTAGACTACTTTGGAAACAAAGGATTTTATTACTTGCAGGCACTTGGCTGCCTCAGCAAGATACTCAGAAAGCACCCACGAGGAGTACACTGGAGTTACTGCCAGTTACAGAGAAAGCTGTCTGGGATTAACTAAAATGTGCAGGAAATGGGCATGATTCTTATTTCAACCTTCAGAAACAGATGTTACAAAGTGTATAATTATAAAATAATGACTTTGTTAATAATATAGTGGTTGTAATAAAATCCTTCATGGCTACAGTACTCTCCTATTTTAAGCTATTAACTCAATGAGTATCAGAAGCAGATCCTGTGCTGAATTTTCAGTGCTACTCTCCAAGTCCTGTTCCCTACCTCACCTTCCAAGCAACAAGAAATGTGTCTGAGCCTACAACTAAACACTTAGAGAATGGGTAGGGCAGAGAAAGGGGTTGCAGTTCTGTGTCAAAACATCCCCTAGAAAATTCCAGCTTTCCTATAAAAAACATAGAACATTCAGGACAGCCAAAACCTGTAAAAGTGACTTTCCACTAGCAGCTGACAGAGTCCTCTCTACTGCAGCAGGCAAACACAGGGTGGAAAGGAGTTCTCATGATATTCCAAGGGGAGGCAGGAATGTGAGGGTAATGTAGTGGAAGTTTTCCTAACCTTTCTCTGGCCAGAGGTCTCAAGAGGACTACAGCAGGAGAATAACAAGGTCATTCAAAACAAAATCTTACCTTGTAACAATACTTTTTCTTTTAAATGTCTGTGTCAATTTTGCAAGGGGAAGTACCAGCAGGAGTAATTGTGAATCCAAGTACTTCTGAACTTAAATGTTTACTCTGGAAAGGCTAAATAACTTGGAGACAAATCTATGCTTCAGACACTGCTTCCTATGTGCACTGTATGGAATTCTACCAGCAGCACAGGTACCTATGGCAAGATGGTCTCATGCACACACCTGGTCTTCTCCATTAAAGGGAGAGAGAGATGCAAGAGCAGGATGGAAGTGGTGGCTCCCCAGCTGAGAGCCAGATGGCTGATCTGGTTATTGTCCTTGGCTGCTCACCTTCCTGGAGATGGGAATTTTCTGTTACCTGATTTTAACAGGAAGAAGTTAAGAAGCTCAGGAGTTGTTTTCCATACACTTAACACAATGCCTCAAAAATAGCAGTTAGGAGAAAGGGAAGGAAAATAGGCAGGAGGTTATTAATTAAATCCAGGCATTGAACTTGCTGTGGCCTTTTCTCACGAGACAACTGTACATTAATCCTTGAAAGAACATTCTTGACAAGCCATCTGTCCCCACACTTACTCAGCTGAGCTCTCTTTCCCCAAGGATAACCTCTATCTCAAAACAAAAATTTTATTAGTTGGGTAGCAACCAAAATAAGAGAAAAATGTGAGGGTAAATCAACTTACACTTTTTTGATTTGGTACCCACATAAAAGTCTTTGCCAGAACATTTCCAACTCCAATTTGGTAGGGCAGAAGGCTGAATATGAAGAGCTCTTGATTCCTGGATAGAAGGTGATGGGCACTCAGAAAAAGGGTTCTTAAGTTATTCCATGAAGTGTCTCACCACCTTTATTGCTCAAAGCAGTAAAAAAGAAATTATAAATAGCTAATAAAAAGCCACATTATTGCAAAAATAATATGCATTACTTGCAGAATAATGAGTGGCGACCACAGCTGTGCTTCTTGAACTTTCTGCTAATTAAATTCATCATAATCCTGGCAAGACTTGCCAAGATATTATAAGTCATGCCTAAAAAGTTCAGTACACTTACAAAAATATATATAAGCCTCTGCAGTATCAAGACCCACATCTCTTCTCATTGAACTTGTTATTCTTCCTAAGTATAGAAAGCAGCAATTGGAAATAAAGAGCAACCAAGGGCAGAAAACCTTGAGGGTAAGTGTTCTCACCAAAACACTTCTTCCCTAGGTAGTGGACATCATCAGGGAAGGCTTCTTCCCTCTCTTTGCCTTAAATTCAGAGACATGCTGGAGGTCTAAGCAGCTGTTTGGCTTCCCTGATGGCAGAACAGTGTACGAGGAACCATTTCAAAGGATGATACAGGAAAACCAGTAAGATGTAGCACAAAAAATATTTATTTCACCACACTCACACAGGTTTTTACATCTTTGTATACAAAGGAGACTGGACTAAAAACTATCTCCTTGAAAAACTAGTCCATAGGGTGAGGTTTACAGTGGGAAACTTATTGTGCAAGTCCATGTCCTATACCAAAGATAAAAAAATACAGAGGCAGAAAGCAGANGTTACAAAGTGTATAATTATAAAATAATGACTTTGTTAATAATATAGTGGTTGTAATAAAATCCTTCATGGCTACAGTACTCTCCTATTTTAAGCTATTAACTCAATGAGTATCAGAAGCAGATCCTGTGCTGAATTTTCAGTGCTACTCTCCAAGTCCTGTTCCCTACCTCACCTTCCCAGCAACAAGAAATGTGTCTGAGCCTACGACTAAACACTTAGAGAATGGGTAGGGCAGAGAAAGGGGTTGCAGTTCTGTGTGTCAAAGCATCCCCTAGAAAATTCCAGCTTTCCTATAAAAAACATAGAACATTCAGGACAGCCAAAACCTGTAAAAGTGACTTTCCACTAGCAGCTGACAGAGTCCTCTCTACTGCAGCAGGCAAACACAGGGTGGAAAGGAGTTCTCATGATATTCCAAGGGGAGGCAGGAATGTGAGGGTAATGTAGTGGAAGTTTTCCTAACCTTTCTCTGGCCAGAGGTCTCAAGAGGACTACAGCAGGAGAATAACAAGGCCATTCAGAACAAAATCTTACCTTGTAACAATACTTTTTTCTTTTACATGTCTGTGTTAATTTTGCAAGGGGAAGTACCAGCAGGAGTAATTGTGAATCCAAGTACTTCTGAACTTAAATGTTTACTCTGGAAAGGCTAAATAACTTGGAGACAAATCTATGCTTCAGACACTGCTTCCTATGTGCACTGTATGGAATTCTACCAGCAGCACAGGTACCTATGGCAAGATGGTCTCATGCACACACCTGGTCTTCTCCATTAAAGGGAGAGAGAGATGCAAGAGCAGGATGGAAGTGGTGGCTCCCCAGCTGAGAGCCAGATGGCTGATCTGGTTATTGTCCTTGGCTGCTCACCTTCCTGGAGATGGGAATTTTCTGTTACCTGATTTTAACAGGAAGAAGTTAAGAAGCTCAGGAGTTGTTTTCCATACACTTAACACAATGCCTCAAAAATAGCAGTTAAGAGAAAGGGAAGGAGAATAGGCAGGAGGTTATTAATTAAATCCAGGCATTGAACTTGCTGTGGCCTTTTCTCACGAGACAACTGTACATTAATCCTTGAAAGAACATTCTTGACAAGCCATCTGTCCCCACACTTACTCAGCTGAGCTCTCTTTCCCCAAGGATAACCTCTATCTCAAAACAAAAATTTTATTAGTTGGGTAGCAACCAAAATAAGAGAAAAATGTGAGGGTAAATCAACTTACACTTTTTTGATTTGGTACCCACATAAAAGTCTTTGCCAGAACATTTCCAACTCCAATTTGGTAGGGCAGAAGGCTGAATATGAAGAGCTCTTGATTCCTGGATAGAAGGTGATGGGCACTCAGAAAAAGGGTTCTTAAGTTATTCCATGAAGTGTCTCACCACCTTTATTGCTCAAAGCAGTAAAAAAGAAATTATAAATAGCTAATAAAAAGCCACATTATTGCAAAAATAATATGCATTACTTGCAGAATAATGAGTGGCGACCACAGCTGTGCTTCTTGAACTTTCTGCTAATTAAATTCATCATAATCCTGGCAAGACTTGCCAAGATATTATAAGTCATGCCTAAAAAGTTCAGTACACTTACAAAAATATATATAAGCCTCTGCAGTATCAAGACCCACATCTCTTCTCCTTGAACTTGTTATTCTTCCTAAGTATAGAAAGCAGCAATTGGAAATAAAGAGCAACCAAGGGCAGAAAACCTTGAGGGTAAGTGTTCTCACCAAAACACCTCTTCCCTAGGTAGTGGACATCATCAGGGAAGGCTTCTTCCCTCTCTTTGCCTTAAATTCAGAGACATGCTGGAGGTCTAAGCAGCTGTTTGGCTTCCCTGATGGCAGAACAGTGTATGAGGAACCATTTCAAAGGAGATACAGGAAAAACAGTAAGATGTAGCACAAAAAATATTTATTTCACCACACTCACACAGGTTTTTACATCTTTGTATACAAAGGAGACTGGACTAAAAACTATCTCCTTGAAAAACTAGTCCATAGGGTGAGGTTTACAGTGGGAAACTTATTGTGCAAGTCCATGTCCTATACCAAAGATAAAAAAATACAGAGGCAGAAAGCAGAGCATATAAACCTTGTTAAATAATCGAGTCACCACAGTAAAATCACAACCTGCACTTAACTTCCTCACTCAGCAATTATTTTTACTTTTGTAATTATATGTAATCCACAGTAATGTCTGACTTTCCTGCAGCAACCAGCACCATAGATATCTCTTAAAATGGACACACCTTGGCACAAAACTCAGGTGCTGATTTCCCAAAGTAATGTTGGGAGGCAAACCAGTCATAGAAAAAAGCAACATCCTTATGGCCTGTCAAGGCAAAGCTAATTAAAAGATTATGTACCCGTTAAACCTCTCCCCACAGGAAACCAAAAACCATTCAAATACAGTTCAAAGTGGTCATTTCATAAGCCTTTTAAAAAATGGCAATTAAAGTGCTTAATCCTCTTATTTTATTGCCTCTATTTAGTTCAGTTTGTGTCATGACACTGTGAAACCACTGGTTTTGGTACCAGAGAGGGGAAAGGGAGAGAGTCCATCTGCCAGCCCACACACCTGTGCATTGATTAGCACTGCTGGACCTTGACCCAAAAAAAAAAGCACTTAAGGCATATTTACCATCAATATTGCTGTCTGCTGGAACAAACAAGTGAAATCCTCTGCATAATCCCATTTGTTCTGGCTTTCACAATGTGCTGGCTGGCCCCACTGAGGCATCGCAGCAGCTCTAGGAGTGCTGGCAGCAGAAGGGATACATCTTCTTCTGGGGGAGAAACATTTTTCCACAGGAATCTACAGGGAGTTTCAGAGACCAAACAGAGCTGACCTGCACCTGGCTGTGGTGCTAAGTGGATTTTAGCAATGCTTCACCTCACAGACACTGATGACAAAGAGGGCAAGAACAGATCCAGTATGTGCCTGTCTTCCTTCACCACTGCTGCCTCCAGGATTATTACAGCCTCAGATGTGGTATTTTTCTAATCATTAAAGTGAAGATTTTCATATTACATAAGAATGCATTGTTCTGCAATGAGTCAGAAAATGCTGGTTTAAAAATATATTGTACTCAGTTCATTGTTTCATGTCATCTTTTTTTCTATCTTAGCAGATAGAAAAGCCCTGAGACCAACTTTGTATTTTTACCCACGAGCTGACAGGTTGTTTCCTACCCTCAGCTGGTGATGAAACAACTCATCTTGTCATGCTTTTAATGCCTTAACAGCTTTGGTCAGGTTGCTGTAAAATCCAGATATGCTAGATGGAAAAAAGGAATCCACCACTGTCTGGGGAAGATAGCCACCAAGATCCGTCTGAAAGAAAGTGAGGAGCTCAGTCCTGTTTGGCTCCCTGCAAAGACAATGAAAGTGATTTTATAGACAGTGGTTTAAGAGCATTAAGAACTTTTCAGTGACTCTTACCTGTATTAGAATAGATACTTCCAAAAGCTTTTCTTTTTTTAAACAAAACAGACAAATTTCAGTGAATTTCAGTAGCTACAAAATTTAAATTTATCCAGGCCCTAATTAGCTACATGACCGTCTATAAATTATGGCAAATCAACCAGATACTCATTTACCAAAAAATAAGACCATACTTGTATGGTCTTATTTTGCTGAATTTCTAAATTTCAAGAGGTCAGGGAGAATTGCACCATGACAACAGTTTCTGTAACTGTAAAGACTTCCCTCTAGGAAATGAAGATAAGCTAATTCACTGCACAAAAATGAGAACAAGAAGAACACTCAGTCATAATGATTACTGGGAAGGCAGAAACATACCAAGAGCTTGCAGGTCACATGTGGCCACATACACATAAACACACCACACAATGGATAAGGAGGGCTTTAGAGTTTATACCATTCAAGCAGGATGTTTCTTACCCTGGAACAGGTATGCAGAAACAGCCACAAGGATAATTAAAACCTCTCACAAAATTTGGTTGAGGAGGACACAGCGGGTGCTCCACATTGGTGGCTGAAAGAGAAAACATTGAAGGAAAGTGTCATTCTTCCAGCAGACAGGAAAGAGTCCTTGGCAGGCAAAGCTCCAGATGGGAAACAAAGTCACTATTCAAAATGTATTTAAAAAGAACTGCAGTACAACCTCTTCAGTGTGGGGCTGACAAGTGGTCAGAAAAGACCATTAAAAGGAACCACTTTGGCCTTAGAATGGGGAAATCAAAGAAGTGCTGAATTTAGAAGCAATTGTTACTGAGCTCTGAAGGAGGAAACACTGACATTTGACACAGTTTGATCAAGGCCATGTTGTGTGAGGGCACTGCTTTTCTTGAGAGGTCATTTGGGCTGCTTCCAACAAATCCACATCACACAGATACATCACTTGGCTGCTGAAAAGCTGCACTCCAGCAAGTATATAAATTCCTGACAAGGCTTTTCTGAACAGGATAGGAAAATGGGACACTCGAACAGTGGGGCAAGAAAAGCTCAGACTTGTAACAGTTAAACAACAGAATGAAAGTGAAAAATCAAAGAAACATACAGTGGCAGCTCCTTAAAAATCAGCACTATTTTTTTTTCATAAAACCAATTATTTTCACATACAGGAGTGGTACATTTATTCAATGGCTTCACTGAACCCTGCGCAGAAAATGTTAAAACACGATTTAGCCTAAATGAGACTCCTTTCAGAAAATTCTGTAAACTCTTTAAAACAACAAAAAAGCTCACACTTAAATACCCCAGAATTTAACTCTAAATTGAATACTTATTCAATCTCAAAAGCATAGCAAGGGAACAAGCCATAGGCCAGTCTTACTATTATCTGAGTGTTAAGATGATTTACATACTCTAGGAACAACAATGTAGAGAGATTACTATTTTCTCTTCTGATCAAGATCAGATCAACAAGTACTGAACAGCTTGTTACTTAGTGTTAATTTGATCTTTATTTCTGGTAGCTTTATTTTATAGTTGTTTCCAGTAGCTGTTGGTTATCTCCAAATGTAACATGAACCTGTTCAGAACACAAGTGCCTCACCAGCAGACAGCATCGTCCCATCCTCATATTGCTTCATCACTACTACATCCACAAACTCCCTTGGTGAAATAATCCTCATGCAAGCTGAAGGGGTTGTGGTTCTGCATATAGACACAGTCTGGAAATCACAGAACAGAATTATTATGTCAGTTATGTTTCCAAAAGTACAGCAGAAAAATATGGCACTCTTTTAGTTATACTTTCTAAACTCCATCAAGGTGTTCTACATCCTTTGTTGATGTAAAACACCCCAGGCAAAAGGCACCACCATGATCAATCAAGGACAGGAGAAAAACAGAGTGACAATGCATTGCTTCCATGTTCAGAAGGGACAGATGCCACAAGGGATGCTGAAATGCAAATCTGGCATATCTGTGCTCCCAGGACAGTTAAAACCCTTGTCCTCCCCAGGACACTGGCAAAGACAACTTCTTGGTGTAGTATACACAGGATACAACTTGATAACCCAGTATAACACTGCAAAAACATTACCCCTACAATCTGCTTCCCTGCTTGGCTCCCAAACAGAAGTTTCTACCACACTGGCAGGTGCTGGCAAGTCTGTGAATTTCAAGTGGCAGGATGCAGCATTCCTGACCTTGTCTATAATGAATACTAAATGCCTACAGGATTTCCCCAAGGAAAACAAACTTCCTGGAACTTCCACAAACATTTCTGGGACTGGTTGTATTTGCACCTGGCTGCCTCCAAACACATATGACTACCTCAGATTGGGGATCTAAATCCAATGCCTTTTTAATTTTCCCACATGCTTTAAAAAAGGAATTCAGACTGTATAAGCATGGCAGCAGAAGCTGCTGCTCATACACAGCCCTGCTCATCTGTCTGCTCAAATTGCAGCATCTCCATTTTAATGACAGATGCAAAGCACTGGGTGCTGAGGCCAGCTAAAGGCNATATGTATGTATATATATTATACATTTGCATATTTTTAGCCAAGAATAATCCTTTTCTTCCAGAAAAATAAACTATTGTCTATACATATATATATATGTTAATAAAACGTATAAAGTGTATGCAAAAGGACAAAGCAAAAAAGAAACAAAACCAAAGGAAAAAAGATTTCTTACTTAACCCAGCATCGTTCAGCTGATGCAGCCAGAAACACAGTACAACTTAAGACTCGCTACTTCCCCGCACATAACATCGGCTGTCTCATAAGGCCCAACGCAGCACAAATCTAGCCACAACAGTTTTTAAGGAACTTACATCACTGATGGCTTCGATGACCTCGAAGTCCTTCACGTTTTGGTCCCACTTGGTCCTGAGCCCGCCGGCCACCGGCTTTATGCACTCCCAGACGTTCTGCGGGCTGGCGGGCAGGATGCCCTCTCCCTTGTACCTGCGGGGGACGAAACGAAACCGAACCGCGCTGCTCTACCCTGCCTGGCCCCGGCAGCACGGCGGGCAGGATTCCGCTCCCCAGGAACGAGCATTACTCACAGATTGCCAGCGAACTCCGCCGAGGGTCTCCAGGACACCGCCACCTCACCCTGCGGGACGGGAAGCGTTCAGTCCCCGGGCCGGCTCCCGCCCGCCCCCGCCGCAGCGCCTCGACCCACCGGGCTTCGCCAGCCCCTGACCCACCGTGCTGCGGCAGCCCCGCCAGCCGTCGGGGTCCTGTCGGTAGAGCCGCAGCTGCTCGGCCGCCTCCTCAGCGCGCCTCGCGCAGTCCATGGCGGGCGGGCGGAGCCGCTGCGGCGCCGCTTTGAGCGCCCGCGCCGCGCCGCCCCTGGGCCGATGGCGGCGCCGCCCCTCACCTGAGGGTGACGCCGGCCCGGCCCGGCCGCGCCACACGGGACAGCGGGCGCGGGGCTGGGGAGCGGCAGAGCCCGGGCAGCGGGGCAGGCACAGCGGGGATGTGGTAACGTGTGTGGGATCGGAGGCGGAGCGGGGCTGCCTCAGAGATGGGGCCGCCCCGCGCTCGTCACTGGTGTAGTCCCAATCCCAGTGACGCGGAGAGAAACAAGCGAAAAACCAACCAAGGGATCTGCTGTATCTAAAGGAAGTGCGAAATTGCAGCGGTGTGTGAAAATCCGTATAGAATTTGGAAACTGCGAGTAATAAAGGGAGTCTTTTAAAGGCCACGGATCGAAAGTTTGCCACTGAGAAGCTTACCAGGCTGGTCTGAGGTTCATCAGAAAATTAATAGAGGATCTAGGATTTAATCTAGAAGTCTGACTCTCGTTGTCAAATAACTCCCCTGCCCATGTGATACACTATAAAGAAACTCACTATTCTCTCTATATGACATTTTTTCCTGATTTGTTCGGGCCACAGCATAGTCAAACAAGGCACAGCAAGATCTACTCTAGCAACTCTGTTTGCAGGAAGCTGATTCCCTGCTGAATTTATTCAGGAAGCATCTTCAGCTCTGGCTGCATCAGATTAAAAAAAGCCTCATCTGATGGATTTCTGTATTGTTTTAATTGAAGTACTCTAAGTACATTGCTTTTGATTTTCCAGTAGGCAGAGATTTTGGGTTTTGACAGCATAACAGTAGGGAATAAGTTGGAATAACCTTCTTTTCTAAGATTTGCGACATATCAGTTGTGATATTAAAGCAAGGTACAATAAAGAGTTGGACACAAGGCTTTTCCCAGCTTGAGTGGCTGCATACACAATTCTTACAAAACTACATTGCAGTTACTCTGACAGGCCTCCAACAGAAAATTAAGTACAACTGCACATACACTGGCTCAAAACACAACGAGGCAGGGGCACTTTCTCAGACATTTGAGCACACCAGTTCACTAGGCTCAGACATACTTAGATCAAGAGTGTTTTTAGGTTTCTTTTTGGCAAGTTTTGCCCCAGTTTTTGGATACTTGTCCTTGGTATGAATGACCTGGATGTACTGGTCATTGCTGCTGTTCTGTGGATCACTGCTGGATTCAATGGAAATGGAATCAGACTCTGTTAGAGATTGCTCTAGCTTTTGCTTTGATTTTGGTTTCACACGTGGCTCAGGATAGTTCAGGTGTACCTTCTTGTAAGCATATGGAGGCCTGTCCAGATCCAGCTCAAAACCATCATCCCAGGACTTGTAATGCACTCTGGCTAGATCTTTGCTCATTAGAATGTGGCCATCAGCACGATCCCCAATGTAAAACCGTGATGCTGGCCGAAGGTCAGACAGCGAGCGAGGGCGATGGGATCTGTTCATGAATTCTTTCTCAAGTTCTTCTTCATCCTCCTCATCTTCACTGGGATGAGGGGAATACATCTGGTGTGGTGTCCGAACCACGTATCTCCTGACGTGGCGTGGATACAACTCAATAATGTCTCCTGCTTCCTCCTTTCTGAAATGCCTTTGGAGCCGGGAGGTAGAACGCAGCGATTTTTTGCGGGACTCATTCTCATTAACCAGAAAATACCTGGTAGTATACGGTCTGCATCCCAAAAATACAGGAGCCCCTGCCTCAAGGGCATCCGAATTTACCTGCCGAATGGCTTTTCTGAACAGAGGGTCAGAATGGACATCTTCAGTGTGCTTTTTGAAAGTCACTGGTGTGTAGGGCTTTGTTTTGCACAGCTCACTTGCACTCCTATGAACAACACTTGGGTATCTTTAGGAAGGAAGAAAAAGAGAGGACATATTGATACACACACTCATCAGTCAATGGAATTGAAACATATAAAAGAATTCACTGCTGTGGAAGTCAAAGACTAGGTTGAAAAAGTAGAGATTATCACATCTCCACTATTCCAAATTTTTAGAACAATTTTGAGTAACATGTCCTAGAAATTAGGAGATATATTTGTTGTTCTCTAGGAAAGGATTCACATTGTCCTCTCAAGTTATATTCCATTTCTGTTTTCTTATTGTTCTGAGAACTGTTCTTTATCCACTAGGAAGAATCCCCAGCAGATAGTTTAAAGAATCCATCTACTGATATGCCAGACTGGTTTTTTTACAACTAAAGCTGCCTAGACATTCTGCAGAGTTCCTTCACTCTGTATTTGTTTTCTACATGGAGATGGTATCCTGCACAAAGTATTTTAGTTATGTGCCTGAGGGCAAGTCTAGTATTTACCTTTGCTTGAGCTGTATGTAAACTCTATCAGCTACATCATTTCAAAGGTTTATAATCCCATCTCTGTTAAGGGAGAATTAAGGATGTGGTGTCACCAGTGATATCAATAGTACCCGTGAATGAATCTGCTTTTGAAAAATTCCTCTGCTGTCTTACAGCTCCAGACAGTTTGAATGCACAGCTGTTTTGTAAACAAACATGTATGGCATGGAGCTGCTGGAATAAATACCATTTCAAAACCAAAGCAGCCTTACCTGTTTGTGATATGATCATTTCTTGGTTTCTGTACACTTGACACAGAGGGAGCTGGTGTTAAAGAGGTTGAAGTTGTGGGAGTTGCATTGGCAGGTCTCACAACATCAGTTGCTGGCACAGCTTGGGGCACAGACTGGGAAATGGTTTGAATTCTGGTGCCTTTGCTCACGGGAGATTCAAAGTTCAAGACACTGCCGTTCTTTCGGGGTGTTGAGGACCGAGCAGAAGACTCCTGGCTGATGATATCAGTTTCTTGCTCTGGTCTTTTGTCATTAGCATCCAGATTTTGGATTCTGGCTAGAAAACAGAAATTATTAGAGGAACTTTCCAGGTCTCTACATTTAGAAACTGCTGTGCATATTCAGTCACTTGGTGATAAAGGGGTAGATCTTCATACTACACTATATAGCAGATGGAGTGTTTGGGACAGAGAAAACACTGAATGTTGCACTGTAGGATTGCAAAAGGGGCAACAAGCCAATTTTTCTTCTGCCTACCAGCCTCTGAATTGCATGCAAAGTCTGAGATGATTTGAATTATCAAAGATGCATCCCAGGTGTTTCCCTGTTGGTGATAAAAGCAGGAGAATACCCAGTCCAAAGATTCCAGGTGAATTCAGGTTTAAACTATACACAATGTCTTTCAGTGTTGCCAAGAGCAAGTCAAACTGAGCTCAGAAACCATTTAAAATGAGGATTCTACAGGAAATACAATTTTAAAAATGTAATTGTACTTCCCTATATGTATGAGAAATCAAAATGAGTTTATATCCAAATGCTTTATTAATGGTGGCATTTCTAAAGGTCACAACTTACCTACTGCCATCTGAACCACCTTTTTCTTATCTTCAGTTCTTTCCTAAGATACATTCAGAAGAATGAGAATTTGTAAATTATTATGGATTAGAGAATAAATCCCTTGCTCTGTAAGGATAAAAATACAGGATTTGTTTTACATTGTGAAAGACTAGAAGTGACTTTAGAGATTTAATTAGACTGATACTTTACTGAAGACCCCTGAAATTACATGTAAAAGTGCTTTTCACCATACTTACTGTTTGTATCTTCATTCTCAGTTGATTGTTGGTGAATTTTAATGATCTTGCAATACTTTGTAGGTAGTAGATTAGCATGCTAGAAGTGAAAGGGGTGGTATGAGTAATTTCAGACATTGTTGACAGTTTTCCTTTTGAGGGTTTATAGGTCAAAATGATGTACAAGTTCAGCTGCTGCTCTGTAGCATTTCCTTGTATTGTAATAATGGATTTAAGCCTTCTTTCAAGCAAACATAAATAAAGGAAATGACACTGAAAACACATTTAACTGCAGTTCTAATTTCACCTGTGTTTTTTGCAGGTATTTTCTTTGTGTGTGTAACCTGGGATGCATTTCCAATTGGTTTTGTTTTGGTTTTTTTACTTCTAGACAAATGATTTTGACAGATATTGTTTTGTGGTGTTTTTTCCCAGTCCAAGGTTACAGAACAGGGACACAGTAGTTACAGCTGAGTTTGCACAACCATACCAATGCAATTTTGTTGGCTGGCTGAAATAACACCTTGTTTGCCCTGGCACAGATCCTGGCAGATTATGGCCTGAAAAAATGGATTGCAGTGGCTTTCAGACAAAGTCTTATAGCTGGATCTCATACTAGAAACAATTACATATGTGCTTAGCTGTCAGTTTGAAGCAGCCAAAAGGAATACTTAAATTTGTAAATATTGCATGGCTGGGACCTTAGAGGAAAAAGTTACAAATAAGAAGTGTTGCTTTGGTCTTTCTGATTTGAAAAGCTACCAGTGGGACAAACTCTGGCTTTGTCTGCAGTGTGCACAAGAAGAAAATGGTACAAAGATACAAGCAAAACAAAATAGAACTTTTCAGAGAAGCAAAGTGAATTTCAAACAGCTCAAAATCAATGTTATTTCCCAACTGTGAACAATTATTTATAACTCAAATAAGAAAAGACTTCCACTGGAGAGTCTGCAGCAAGTTATATTAAATTAACATTAAAGAGCAGACCATCGTAATTGATTTATCTTGTCATAAATCTGGATGACTGAGTAGCTTCTTTAAACGACAGACTGAGTCCTGCTCAGTGTCAGAAACTGAACTAATGACCATGAAGAAATGGAAAATTTATTTCTGAGGAGCTGTTAAGAGGGAAGAGGTTCTTAAAGTTCCTGGAACCATCAGCACTGCAAGCCTTTACACAATGCAGTGCTCTACAAAGTATCCCAGAAGGAGAAATTCCTTTTGAAAGTTTTTTTAACGTACTTCCATTCCTGTCTGGTCCATATACCACACCTTCAATGGGGTGTTGGAATTGTTGTTTCCGTTATGCTTAATGAAATTATAACAGTGCAATGTTTGTTCCTCAGTATCTCCATTTAACTCACCAGAGATAAGGCCAGTATTAATACAATCAATTTACCCTGCCTACAAAAACCAAAGTACTTACAATAACAGTAGTAGTGCAGGGAGGACAACCACAGGACTGCTGATGTAAGTAATCACTGTGTTGAACCATGTGGGAAAATCATTTTGAATCGTTTCTGAGACAATATCATATATTTTTTCTTGACCACTATGGGAGGTGTGGGAGGAAAAAAAAAGTAAAATTAAGTTGTAAGGAATCCTGAGTATATTTGTAAAGCAGTGTTGCAGTGAATAATAAACAAGCTTGGAGGGTGCTTGAATGCAGACACAAGACAGTGATGTTTGGGAGATTTCTCAGTGGCACATTGCATTATGTAAATATAAACTAATTAAATTATGTATTTAAAGCAAATCAACTCAGGACTTTGACCTATTCACCTTATTAAACCAAAAACAATAAAATATTGGTAGCAGAAAAGCATTGTCCTCTCAACTTGTTTTGGATTTACATCTGTAATTTATGTGTTATGAAACATATTAAGTTTATTAAGATGGGGAAATAAAATCTTTGCAATTTTCATTGTCCATTGTACCTTACCTGAAGGGGCCGCAGCTTAAGGATGGCTTATATCGGGCAATAGCAAAAATTGTTGGTAACATGCACAAGAACAGCATAAACAGCAACATGGCCAAGTAGAAATTATTGGATCTGCAAGAAAGTGTAACATGTTTCAGATTATACTTGTCAGAGAAGAAATCAGAGGCAACATGAAAGGTGCAAGTCTGAATCTACCTATCCTATTCAAGATCAACATGTCTGAAAGATTAAAATCATTCTGCTGTAATTAGAAACTCTGAACAGAGATGGTTGAAACAGACACCTAATGATCAAAATTCTATTTGCACTGTTTTCCAGATACCACTGCTGCAGCCAGAGAACTGGTTACTGCACCCTTTGACAAAAGCTGCCCTTACTGCCCAATTGTGTTGGAGAAAAAGAACAGCATCAGAAGTCAATTAATCTTAAAAAAGTTAGAAATGACTGATTATTAAGAATTAAAGATGCCCAAAATTATTTTCATTTTGAATAAACCATTAAGATATTCATCATGATAGAAGAAAAATTAGGAAGTCTGTTGTGCAATGTGCAATGGACAAAAGCAGATATTGCATAGCTTTTAAAGAGAGAAACATCAAGAAATAAGACTTGCAACAGTTAACACATATGGGTTATTGTGGTCTGTCAGATTTGTATGGAAATAAAGCGTTTATGTTTGGCCATAGTAGCGATCTAGGAACATTCCCTGAGATATTTTTTAGTTCTTGCACATCTTCATCTACCTTGCTTCACAAACCCTTCAGTTTCTCAGTAACTATGTGTTTTTTCCTCAGACCTTTGCTATCAGTGGTAGTGTGAAATTTTATTGTCAGCTTTTAGAGCTAAAATTTACTGTATTTTCTTCATATTGATGAAAGCTATTTTTCTTTCCTGCATTTGATTTTTCCTTATCTTTCATTCTCATTTTGACTCACCGAGATGCTCTGAAAACCTGCTGATGTGGTACATTGCATGTGAGCACAGCCCAGCTCCTCAGGTACATGAGTCCAATCAACTTGAGCACATTGAATGCTGGTAAGCAAGGTGAAAAGAAAGCTCCCATCCTGTAAAAATCATATCATATCATATATCATATCATGTTGCCAGAGACCATTTTGATAGCAATAAAATACAGATTAATAGCTCACTATTAACCTATGATCTCTTAATATAAAAGACTACCCTGTCAATATCCTAATTAAATAGGTTTCATTTAAATAATCAGATTGATTTAGCAATCAGCTAACAAAGGACAAGAAAACACACATAAGGACTTCATACCAGATCATTCCTTGGTTGTAGACCAAATGCAATACGTTCTCTGCAATTTTGAATTCTCCATATTCTGGCTACAAGAAACACAGTGTAAGATGAATGCCTTTATCTTAATCTCATTTTCAGGCCATTTATTATGTTCATTTGACCGAATCAGTTTGCAGACAGTACAGTACATCCAGATCAAAAACCAACTGCTAGCAGGCAGTGGGAACACAGCAAAACCTTCTCTGCACTGGGGATCAAACAAATTTATTCCTCTTTAGTTTACTTCACATCTTTAAGGACAAACAGTCCACAGCCTTTCACGCCAACAGCTTTTTGCAAACCAAGTATTACCCACAGTAATTTTCATAGAGGGGTGTGTGGTGTTGGTTACTGTTTCTTGGACCACTATCTACATTAAGTAAAGATGTTAGAGCTGCAGAAAAGAGGATGTGGGCAACAACTACGTGCCCTCTGTGTCACCTCGGAGTGTGGGAACTGTGCTATGATATTATTTTGTGAAAACCAAAAATTTTTACATCAGAGCCATGTGAATAGGCTTGAGAACATTATTAATCTCAATGTTTATCCTGTACCCTCCAATTTAAACTCAGAGTGAGCTGTGCCTTTCTGGATGTGTGCTACCGAGAAATTATTCATCTGTGGAAAGACTTTAAGGACATTTAGTACTGAGGGAAGGAGCCTACCAATCTTCCACATCTTAGCTTGATGAAATAAGGATTTTACTTACAAATTTGCTTTCTAGATCCCAGCACCAGCAATCACTCAGATACCGGACACACAGCCCACGGAAAAAATCAATTAGCAGGATGCTTGCCACTGTGAAAATCATGTCGATAATTGAAAGCTTGAGCATCTCCTGAAATACACATTGTTCACACATACTGAGTCATTCTGAAAGCAAAGGGACTGCATATGGCTCTTTTGCATTTGAAATTGTATTTTTGGCTCAAGCTCGGTATTCTGATAAAATATGAATTGAATATATGAATAATTTCCTTTTAAAATTTTCCTGTTTGACTTTTCCCTCACTTGTCTTTGTTCTCTTAAAGAGAATAAATATAATCAAGCTTCTAGGGTGCCTTTTATTGTTTGCAGGTGTAAAATTCTGGTCATGATGGTCAAACTTTCTTTTTAATGACTTTCTTTTTAATGTTCTAAAAATGTATCTAGCTAAACTGAAATGGTTTGGTTTTTATATTGCACCCATTCTTTTATTAAGCTGTCTCTTGTAACACGTATTTGCAAAGTGTTTCACCATGAGAAAAATCTTACTATTCAGACAAACTCACAACCCAATGGGATAGGATCATCAAACCATAAAAAAATAGTTGTTTCATGCTTAAAAAAAGAATGTGGTTATCCTATATTTAATTGAGCTTTAAAAATATACAATTAAAATCGGAAAAATTCAGTTCTATAAATCTCTAGGCCATTCTGGGGAAAAAAGCAAACATTCAAACCCCTATTTTCTATGAGATTGTGCAGAACGGATATACAAGAACAGAAATCAGGCTAATAAACCTCAGAGGGGTCTTTTCCTCCAGTTGTTCAAACAAGACCTTTAATATTCCTCATTCTGGAACAAGAAGCTCAGAAAATCAGAAGCACACTAACATGGTTCTTAATCCAGTGGCCTAGACATGACTGTGATGCTGTCAGAGACCACAGTGACATTTTGTGCATTTTTGTGGTTAAAATTTCTCTCTGAATGTATTAATGCCCCTGGAAGTCACAAGCAATGAACTCTTCACATGTAGAGAAGCAAGACGTGTCATATTAAATCTGCAGATTTTCTGCACCCCAAATGTGAGAACATGGCACTGCCATCCAACTGTCCCCATTCCTGCAAACTGATGGGATTTTGAAAGCATTTGTTGTTGTTCTCTCTCCCTCTGAAAAAGTGAAGAGCACTTGATTGTCTAAAGATTTATTGAAGCAGAGACTTCTGATATTGTACAAACGACCAAGAGCACAATCTTGTGCTTGTTTCAGATGCATCTCCATCTCTTGAGGCAGCAATCTGAATCTGCACACAGTGCATGTTTGTGCTTAAATGTCTGTATAGTCTTGTTTCTCTGCAGGGGTTAGAAGGATGCACCATGTTAAAATAGGATCCATATCAGAGATCTGTACAGATTTGCCTGTGCAGAGCTGAAGACAGAGACCAAACCTGGCAAAAGAACATTTGGACAGCCCTAAACATACTGCAGATACTGAATAAAACCCAAAGCTTGTATTTATAGCACTTTGCACAATCTCTTCCTACATCGTCCTTGGCTAAATTCTGGAATTTATGCAAAGAAAAGTTCTAAGATTAAACACGGCACAACATGATTTTAACTTTTTGTCAAATGTGAATTAAGTGGAGTAAGTTGCTGACAATAAAACAATTACATACTTGACCAACATATGTCTCCCAGCACTGATCCTGTGGGTTCTGGGTATTAAGGGAAATTGTTTGGTTAACCAGTGAGTCTGTCAGGCCTTGAGTGCGATGCTCCTCTGACATGACAAAGCCATTTCTCTTAATTTGTACATTAGGAATGGTTATGTTGTCATCCTTAGAAAGAGTGTTGGTTGCCAAGGAGGTGGTAGAATTACTTGCATTGTTGTTCACATCAGAGTCCTGAAATAGTAAGCATCCCAAAAGCTACTTTTAAACTGTAAATAGGTGCAGATGTCTGCACCTTCTACAGCATACACTCACACACAGACATTTTTTTCATATGTTTCCAAGCAGCAGTTAGGCAACTGTTAAACAGCTGTCCATAGACAGAGTCAGATGGAACACCAAAGGGAAGGACTTAAAGCTAATTTAGGTAGGTGGAAATATTTCAAATTAATCCAATTATCCTTAAAAATTAATAATTAAATTAAAATTAATAATTAAAAATACTCTATAAATAGTTTTAAATAAACATTACTATCTAAACTTAACTTTGCAATCCTATCAACTCATAATGTTTTTAAGCAATTTCAAACAAATTTTCATCTAACTTCATATACTTCACAATAAACAAAATTCTGTCTAGGAAGTCTGCTAGCTTTACACATCAGAAAACATCAAGTTAAACTTACAGTGACACTCATACTGTCCACTTTATCCAGGAGGGCAATGATTAAACTGTAGAGGTTTCCCAGGTATAGGACAAGAACCCTGAAAAGAGAATAAAATATGGATTACCAGCACTGGTAACCATTGACTTCTCATAAGCTCTCTGGTTTGGCTGTTCTAAAACATGAACCAGAACACACCTCTCCTTTCCTCCTTTTCTCTCCACATATTTTTTACACTGAATAATGTCCATACCTGGCAAGCTGGAAGCGAAGAGTGGTCCTTGGATGGTACATCTCCAGAGCTGCCACAAGTTCAAAAGCAGAGGGTGCAATCATTGTGATCAGTGACACAACTACACTGACCTATGGAACACAAACATGAAGTGTTTGATGATGGTCTTCTGTGGAATCTTGGCCTGATTGAAATACTGCTGAGGCACATGCTTTGGTGATTGCTTTTCTTGGAGGAGATGCTTTAAAGAGTTATTATTGACATTAGTAATAACAGTAGTCATGATCAAAAGTTATAGATTTGGAATACCACTCAGGAATCCTTACTGCAGATATTGTAGCTTCCAAGTTCTACTTTATTAATTGAAATTAAAGTAGGAAATATGAAATCATGTCGGAAATATGGGGCTAGCACCTTCCTCTGGAATGGGTGACTGGCTTCTTCATGCCTATTCACTTTCTACTGTCACTCATTCCTCTGAATGGGAATAGTCACAGAACATTCAGTATCCCCTGATACTGAATCAGTTACTGTTATCAAAGTCAATTCC